>JBCAUI010337518.1:0-15092 GCA_038406195.1 Haplosyllis anthogorgicola | reverse complement strand
TGATACAAAATTACATGTAGTCTCATCAAAGGTGCAAGTTGAACTGAATAATTAAAGATGGCTACTAATGATGCTAACGCACAAGTCTAATTAACCAATAGGATAGTCTCTAGACTGTCACATGACTTGCAGGTGCAGGCAAAGGCGGGAAGCCTGTAGCATCACTCTAACTACAGTCTTTAGACTTAAGACTGGCGCCCCTGGTGGTAACTCTAACCGAAGTCTGATCCTTTGACAATCTTCCACTGTCTTTAATGAACAGTTGATATTGTGTTGATAATTTATGTTGTAGGTTAAACAACGATGCAGGTGCGACTGAATTGAGTGTTGACAGCAATGATGTGATGTTACCTTGTGAATTCTGTGATAATCTTTTCCCTGAAGACGTTATTATTCAACATCAGGTAAAAATGTTAATAGATCACTTTGTTGCCGACCTCAGGGCAAAGACTGTAAGAAATGTTTGTTTTTAACAGTATCCATTGAGTTGTCCTCCTTTTGCCAATAGGCTGTATGTGATGCCAACCTGACACAGACACCTAAGAGGATGTCGCCCGTATTGTCCCGTCGGCCTGGAATGCGACAAATGCGGCACCGCAGCCCAGGTTCGCATGATGCTGGAGCGGTTGGAGGAAGTCGAAGAAGGCAACAAGATCCCTTTGTGAGTTCATAATTGATTGTAGACTTTTAGTAGGACGCAACACGAATTGTATACATGTACCTTCTTGCAGCACAAAATAAATTTTTGTAAGATCGAAAATGTTGTAAATGTAACTCGTTGAACTCGCTTAGATTGGACTTGGATTAGGACTATCTGCAAGCAGTAAGACAAGTTCAATAACAAGTTCTCAAACGGATAGCAGGGGTGCATCAGGAAAACGACCAGTTGCTTCCAAGAACTCAAGCCAACACACACCGAGTTATAATACAAGCAGGTAAAGATTTCCAGTAGGTCACGCAAAGATGAGCATGTACTCAACTTGGCCCTTGTTATTAACTTTTCCTTTTATGGTTAGATGCATTTTGCTGACAATCTAAAATTTGGCACAAAGACACAAAAATACAATTCTCTTTTAGGAACGTTTCACATTTTTACAGCTTACATGTGCAGTGATGTAATACTTTCAATGACATACATGTATCATAATCCCATTTATGATATATTTTAGAAATCGAAACAGACAGCCAAGGGGGTCATATTTTGCTCGACCATTAGCTGAAGATACAAGTCACTTGGATAATTATGAAGTAGAATGTGGTGGATCCAGAACGGAGCGTAGACGTAGGAGTAGTACAGCACGAACCAGAGAAACCCTGGATCAACTGATACAGGTAAAATGATTACTCAAGTTGAAAACAGTTGCATAAGTTCCTTTTCCAGAATACTGTTCCCCGAAAAGATTCAACCCATTAAGGTGACTTGAAATGCATGCAGTAATACTTCGGAAAGCAGTCTATGTGAAAGAAAATATTACTAAAAAGCCATATATGAGCTGAATTGTTTCAACTCTTCCTAGATTCCAAGTACCAACTGATTTAATGAGGTAATCAGTACCTCAAGCCCAATGGAAAAGCATTGTCAATCAGTAAAAGTCATTTCCAGATAAGTAAATCTTGATTGCTTTTTTCCAAATTTAACTCAAAACTACAGCATTTTATGGTACTAATTTACATGTTATTAACTAGTGACAAATCTTTTTACAAAGAAAGAAAAGCTGAGTATCAAAAATAAAAAATCTACTATCCCTTTTGGTTCCTCCTTATCAAATTCATCTTCACCAAATGCTATTTTGTGTGTCTTAATCCCCATTTTGATGTGTTTTTGTATTTCTTCAATTATTAGAAATTTGATAAATAACCACTTCTGAGATGTCTGATGTTAGCAAGAACCATAATGAACAAAAGGTTGTGATGAATCACAAGATATATAGAAATTCCTGACTAAAATAAAACACATTCATTCAGGTTGGGGATTCGCATGAACACAAGTTTCAGGGGTATCCCCAGCTGTGACATCACAAGGAATACCCACAAGCAAAGCAAAATGATTCGTTCCACTTCTTTGACCAGGACTGCCTTTCCATGTACCTTAAGCTGGCAATGTTTGTTAGTCAAGGACATGGCATGTATTTGCAATTAATTAATCATTATTCTTACTAATAAAAATATTAAAGCATGGAAGAAGCTCTTTCCAAGTTTAAGAACAGAGTAATATGAATTGTGTATTTTCCCCTTTGGGAAGCGTAAACTTGCAAGTATAAATGTAACATCTGAAAATACTATTAAATTATATTTAATGCTCTTACGTTATTTGTAAGATGTTTTATATTTTATTGAAGATAAATAGAATCAAATATGTTTTAATTAATAAGTGTCAGATTATTATAAAAGCACGTTTCAAATTATTACAACGTGTGAACAACCACGCAAAAGGCCCATTTATTATTAGCATTTATGCTTTTATGTAATAGACTAAATAAGGTCCAAGTAAGAATCCATTCTATGGTACGATAAAAGTTAATGTGAAATTATCATATTAGGTGACACTTAAGACTTTTAGAAGGAAAAGCAAAATTGTTTACATGTTTTGTAGTATTTTGTAACATGGCTGCCGTAACGAAGAGTTTAAAGCTGCACATTACAAATTTATAACTCACCAGGCAAACGCATGTGTTGAATCATGTCAGTAACTTAATTTGTACTCAAATTTTCTGTATTTTGAAGAAACTGAAAATTGTTGTCTCCAAACTGAGCTAAAATTAACTAACAGAACAGGCTATGGCTTATTTCCATGAAGTTGACTTATCGGTTTGGATTATAATTATTCTCTTTATAGGGTTGAACATTTACTGGTGTTTAATGTGACGAGCACCCCAACATGTTACTTTGTTAAATTTGTAGTGAATTTTTTAGTGAAAGATTTGAAAATAAAACAAAGACATGTACAAATGCTACATCAAAAATATAACATCCCAACAGTGTTTTATCCTAAGGATAAGTTTCACCTTAAATAATAATTGTTCTTTTATCTGTGATAGATTTCCACTTTGTGACATGTAAATATAATATTAATATTATATAATATTTTCATTTTCATTATATTTACCGTTAAAAATACAAAAAGAAAATAAAACTATTTCAGATATAAACTGGCACATTTTTAATTACACTAACGATCAGAATAGTACGTCGTGTACGTCATGTTAAGAACAGAGTTATCGGTATAATTATTTGGATGATGGCGTCATCACATTTACGTTTAACAATAATTGGTGTTTTCGGAGTTAATATCACATCTGCTTATATTATTGTTACATAAATTGTATGATTTACAATCAGTATTTCTAAATAGCAAACCAAAAATAGTTTTAAAACATACAATTATATCTTTAGTATTTTAAATATAAACAATAATCAGTATTCATGCATAATCACTGTACAAAAATACTATGAGGGTGGCTGCAGACAGGTAGTATTAGTATCAAGTTCCGAAAAGCTGAACTGTGGAATAAGTCCTTGTGGACTAAACATCCAGTAGAACACACGCAGATCAGTGCTCGTTTAAAGTTTAAAACTTCTGTACCGTCTCCAGGTAACCCTCAACTTTCGGCACGATACCGAGTGATTTCACAACACAACTTTCGTGTTATCTTGTAATTTAATTAAGGAATCCTATCTTAATGTCCTGAATAATTTAAATGCGCATCTTTAGAGGAAGTAGCCAAATTTTCATTAAACCATACAGAGTAGTTATCCCAAGGGAATAAGTAGCATCACGCATTGGTCCACGGGGAAGTTGATTAAATTTCTTTTTCACAATTTTCCAATCAGGCTGAGCCAATAATTGTCTAAAACTTCGAAAACAACCTCACATATCATTAGTTGTTAGAACCATATTGTTAAAGTAGCACCTAAATTTAATTTCTAGAAACATTGGAATATAACTTACTGCAGAATAAAGGATATGATAAAGATTTACACCGCCTTTTTGGCGGTGTGTTTTATTTTTGAGGTCACGGTTGGATCAGAAGAGGTCGGTAAGTTGATCATTTTATTACGGTAAAAAGCTCATTTAGTAACTGGTGTTAACTCCACAGGTTTTAATGAGTGGTATTAACGGTTTTAATGGCAGCATTCGTGAGAGTATCAATGGCTTTAAAATAATACTAATGGAATAGAAAAGATAAACAAATCTAAAGAAGAATATCTAATAAATTTCATCCATGTGATAAATTCCTTCCACAACTAATACCGTGTTTGTGTTCTCGCGGGAAGCACAGCCTGAAAGCCCTCGCGTTACATTTGTTGAACAATTCTTGTTAAGTTACAATTAACATTGGTGTAAAAATTTGTTTCATATTGAATAGAATATTACTATTTCTGTTCAAAATATGGTGTAAACTTGATCGTACAAACAAGTTTTTAAAATAATAGAATTTTACGATGCTAAGTTTTTTTTGTGCGCTATGGTAGAGGTTTATTCATTTATTTTACCTCTTCAATTAGGCAAATTGGTAGGAAATTGATACTGTTTTTAGTAGAATTTTAACTAATATATGTGACTTGAAATTACTAGATTTAGTAATGAGTACTGAAATGATTAATCTACCAACATTAGATATTTTACTAAAAACAGTTTAATTCACTTGCATAGAGTCAGGAAGGAATTCTTTGGTCCCAAAACGGTCTTTTTTCTTAATTAACATAATTTTGACGACTTTAACATTGAACTCAGGTGAGGGAAACGTGGACCAGCACGAGTTTCTTGTCGGTAATGAAGGGAAACGAGCTGTTCCGATCAACCTAGGCGATATATCCTTCCGCTGTGTCGGTAACATCAGAAAATGTGGCTCTGGATTCAGTTTGGCATTCTGGCTCAAAGTGGATGAGGGATATCCCGATATACCTGCGCAGGTAAATGTTTTATCAGTAAAAACTAATTTGATGAGTTAGATCTTTAGCAATTTATCACTTTCATTTCTGCATAAAGGCCATTTTATATTTTGACTATTCTCCAATAACCAGTGTGAAACAGCTGCAGATTAATTTGAAGATGCAGTTCGTGATCTCTTATTTTGTTCATCATCTTTTGGGTCTGAATGAGGAAAGAGAAAAGAGAGAGTAGATTGAGCAACAATAAAAGACAAATAGCGTTTATCTCGAAATCGTCTTGAAATTTTAGTGGGTTTTTTTTCCAACTTATTCTGTTTTTTTGTTGTCGTAACAAAAGGATAAAAATCTAAGGAAACACATAAAAATTCTGTAGTGTAAATGCTCAATCGCTTTTCTATTAAATAGTTTTGTAATTTCTACAATACCAAGGTATTGTAATAAACTAACACTTTCTACTTGACAGTACTTCTTATCCTCCGGAGGTCAGTCCGCTATGTCAGAGGGTTACTATGTGAGACGTAACTATGGTAAAGAAATCGAAGTTGGCGTTACCAAGGGAACCAAGAAATGGTCAAGATCATTCTTTCCGTTGGATGGCGCGGAGGCTCACATCTTTATGACATGGTCTAATGTACGTGTGCCATATTTAAACTACCAAAATGACAATCAAGTTGTTACATTTTTACGTTTTCTCGTTTTGAATGTGTTTATGTGTTTGTATCTAAGATTTTGTAGTCTTTATCACTTTCTCCAGACTTTGGTTTAGAAATAATACCACTTAGTGTTAATATGTTTGTACGTGGTAATGCCAATACCAGTTTTGGTCTTATTATCATGTCATTTATTGAGCCTCATTCCCTGCCGGGAGCAGAGGCTCTCTGTATTCATGAGATGGTTTTGTTGTTTTCTGACGGATTAGAGCCAAGCCACAAAGAGTAGAGTCATGCTGGGCAGACTAGAGTCAAGCTGCAGAGAGGAGAGTCAAGCCAGACAGAGTGGCGTCACACCATTTTAGATCATTTTAGACGCTTTTTGGAAAAAAATTTGATATAAATCTAAGTCTTTCTAAACAACACTTGCCTGCATGATTGCGTTGTTCACGTTTAATTAATCAGGAGCAAGATCTGTTAGAGGTGTACGTCGACGGCGTTCTTGCTGCAATCCCCAGCAGGTCAGAATCGCGTGTCTACACTGCACCTCGATTTGATCCCTGGAGAAACATCTTGGTTGGAAAGGCAAATGACGACCGAAGAACCGAACCTCTTCCCGAAGTAGAGATGTACAACATCACACACTGGGACAAGTATTATAACCTTCTTCAAGTCGCCAGTTACTACCGTAAGCATTTTCATGTTTATCATTCAGTTACTCAGAAGTGTCACTATCACTTCAGTAGAACTTATGTAGAATTGTCAAAAAGGAGCAGAAAAAAAATTCGGGAAAACTTGGTTTTCTCGTGTGTTTCGCATTTTAAGGCAGCATTTAGCAATGAAACCTAAAATCGGTACTTTCTGAGTTACCAATATCAGTTACATATTATAAATAATTAGAAAATTCCCCGGTCCTACCTAATCTGCCTAATTGAACAAGTGATATAAATAAGAAAAGTGTGCATAAGAACGTGTTTTGCAGAGATAAGGAAAACGGAATTCTACAAAGGATGTGTGCCGGCAAAACCTAGTGGAGCGACTGAGGAGAAGAATGTCGATCTTAACGAGTTGGTCAGCAATGAAGTCGTCAACTGCAGAAAGCACTGTTCTAGCTTGAAGTACCCCCTGTCTCTCCTTCAGAACAACAAGATGTGTTCCTGCTACGATTCAAGATTCGACCCAAGCTTCCTAAATGGTCTTGATGCAGCGGTAAAATGTGCGAGTGAGTCAGAATGGGAAGTCTTCTGGGCTTCTAGCATCGATAACGAGCCTGATAATTTCATCAATTTTGAAGTTGACATCATCTACCCCACCGATAAGGGATACACCAAGCCAGGAGAGGAGATTGTGTTTGAGTTCACAACCAATACGGTGGAAATGGTCACGTTCCAGTGTGACTTTGGGGACGGAGAAACGCTGGAGACTCTTGATGTTCTGACCAGTCATGGCTGGAAAACAGAGGGTTCATTCACGGTCACCATCATTGCTGTAACAAGACTGAACCAAGAAACTAAAACCTTCAAGATCAACATCACCGACGTAGATGAAGGCATCGGACCCGAGCTCGTAAGAGTCAAGGCCAGTCCTACCAAGACCTCACATCAAGTGGAAATTTATGCCACTGTCGTGAGCAAAACAGCAGTTGACTGCACTCTTGACTTTGGTGATGGGACAAAAAATGAAATGTCTGACTTGGCTGATTTCGTCAACAATATTAAACAGAAGCATGTCTACCCAACAGCAGGCTTCTACGATCTACATTTCTTCTGTGACAATGGTTATGGAACTGGAGAATCGACAGCATTTACAGTAGCGCAAAACCGGAAAGTGGACTTTGTTACCAAAGAGACTGGGAATGACATCACCATTCCTTTGGTTGGTGCTGATAACCACATTAACAACCTCCAAGTCTTGGTTAATAATGCTAAATTGGTTTCATCTGCAGTTACGGTTGAAAAAGAAAAAGTTATCTTACACAGTTCCCAGTTCCCCATCAGTGGTGAATATCTGATACAATTAAAATCCGGATGGTTTGTTCTTCATCAGAGAATAGCCAACTTCCAGGAAGGTATAACGGCAGTGGACATTCGTCTGGGCAAAGAACATGTGGATGGAACTGAACCAGTGGACATAACATTTGTAATATATGGAGGAGACCACACACATCTTCATATCAAGTATGGAGATGATAAAGAAGAGTTCTTATACTATCCTAATGGTGGCAACCCGCTGATCGTGACAAATACCCATTCCTACAAGGAGCTTGGTTGGTACCGCGTCAGTATCATAGCTGCCAATGATGTCGGCTTTGTTCAGGCATCAACGATGATTACATCAGAGAGGCAAATCAGAAACGTTTCTGTTTCTGTAGCCAATGTCACAACCCTTGGACTGCCTGCCGAGTTCACATTTGAAGTGGATATGGACATGACCCCTGCCATGCCATTTTCAGTTGAGTTCGACTACGCAAATGGCCACATTGACACACTGATGCTTGGGGAGAAGAAAGCGACAACCGAGCCTATTGGGTATCAATATCTGTATCCAGACTATGGAATGTACTACTTCACTTTGAAAGCCTTCAATAACATAAGTGCAGTGGTGGTAAATGGCATGCTACAAGTTGGTCAAAATATCACGTATGTTGATATGATTACAACAACGGAGAAGGTGGAAGAAGGTCAGATGGCAGTAATTGAGATCGACTGTCCGTATGGAGCTCCAGTAACCTATGATGTGGACATGGGAGACGGAAACATGATTTCTATGACCAAACCAGAGACTGATGTGGAGAGTACAACACCTTACGTCATGTTTACAACAGAAGTGGAAGAAAATGGATACACCGAGGTAACAACCGAAACACCCGGTGGTCAGGCCAGAAGAAAGAGATCTGCCGACGTAGTGAACGCCACTGAAGCTCCAGAAGAAGTAGTCACAACAGTTACGTTTGTACCGAGAGAAGAAGCAAATGAAGATGACAAGTATGTAGATCTCCCAAAAGGAGCATTCAGTAACCTGGCTGGACTGTATCATAAGAATGATAAGATGGTGCTTAAGTACAAGTACTCTCGAGCTGGTAGGTACTCGACTAGCGTCAGAGTCCACAATCCCTTCAACGAAGCGGAAACTTGGTTGTGTCCAGACATTGTGGTAGTTCCCCAGGATCGGAATGAGCCCGCTTGCAACATGTTTGCAATAGATATAACGACATCTAGTAGCCTGCAGAATCCAGTTGTTCTACCTCGATCAGAAGCCCTTGTCGTTCCTACTGTTCCAAAAATAGAGTGTGACATTGAAACCTCCCTTGTAATGCCTGATTTCACCTGGAAAACAGCACGGAAATCCAATCCAGAAGTCAGTGATGAAGAATGGAGAACAGAACTAGAAGTTTGCGCCTCTCAACTTGCTAGTCCCACCTTTACCATCCCAGGGAACAGTTTGTGGTATGGCACGTACAAGCTGACAGTGACTTTGGGTATGTCTATCAAAGATGGGTCCAGAAGGAAAAGGGAAGTACAAAATGAAATTGACATGACTGGGTACTCGCCATCTGTGAAGACAGCGACTAAAGATATGTACATAAAAGTAATACCGTCAGAGCTTAATGCCACGTTTAGTACATATGGAGAACCTGTAGACATACCGAAGTTCAATGTACTGAAACTGGACATCAGTCCGTCGCACGATCCTGATGTACCACAGGTGAATAAGACAGGAATGTGGGCCGAGGTTGTCTGTTATCGTGAAAGTAGAGCCTTAGAGTTCCAAGACGTTGCTCCAGAACGCATCATTGAAACAGGTAGGTATTTTGAAACTTATTTATTTATTTATTAACAATGTAGATGGTCTTCCAAGTTTGTTTAGAGTTCCTTTGTTTCTTTTTTAGAAATGAGATTTACAACTTTCTGCAAAGAGAACTCTCTCCGTAAAAGTAAATTGCATTGCTGCAGTGATGGCTTTAATTTTTTTGTTCGTAAACGACATTCAGTGTGTTGAGATTCTGATTGTTGAATTTTTGCTTTTTAGGATACAAATGTAACTGTATTGCTTCCATTTAGATCTAAAAAATTGGGTGCTAGACTAAGTTTGTAAAGTTGTTTCTTGGATTCTTCACCCAAATCTCTACTGTCGATTAATCGATGTAATTTATTCCTGGTTGAAAAATACACAATGAAAAGAATTTAACATATATAATTCTTCCAGCGGGTGAGCGGTTGGCAACGAACATGTTTGAAACGGTAACATTTTATGATGTGGGTGGGTGCATCACTTCCTATCAAAAGATTGATGTGCACGACTGGCAGGTCCTGATCCTGGCTTCAGACATTACGATGGAAGAACCCGTCATATTTGAGGCCTACGTTCACAAGGATAACAGAATGGCCACAGCTAAACAAGATGTCAGGGTGAGTATTTCAATACTATCTTGTGGTTAGGATTACCAAAATATAATCAAAATTGATATACAATTTGTATTTTGCTAGTAGAAATTGTCGTTATCTTTCGTTTACTTATCCTAATGTTATAGATTTCGTACGGAACAAGATATGAACTCATGCACAACACCAGAGATTGACCTATTCATCTATTTATGTTTTTTTTATATTTTTCGGGGATTCAACAGGGTGCTGTCTAAATGCATGAATACGTTTATTGTTGTCTTTTTCTATATTTTTCATGTAGGTATGGCCGTCCAACAGTACAGGAGATCTACTTAATTCACTGGATGACCTGCTGGCCAGTGGTGATGCCTCAGCCGCCCTGTTTGTTCTGGATATTGTGGCCGGTGGACTTGGTGGAGACACGGTACGTATATCTGTGGATCCACATATCTGTGTGGGATTGATTCGCATTGATGAATGTAATAAACTTATATGTCCATGAACAAATTTTCAAAATTGAACAAAGAGGTAACAAAATTAGATATGAGATCCGGTTTGGAGAAGTGGAGTAGGAGTGTTGTGCACAGAAATAGGGATATGGTGGTGCATTAGAAAGTATGGGGACGGATAGTGTGGGTAAGATAATATTAACAACGACGAATGATATTTGGAAAGGCAATTCACTAAATGACCAGCCAGAAGGGTGTCGCGTTTTGAAATATATGCATGTGTTGCTCCTTTATTTTAGAAAGAAAATGACACAGATGCAAAAGCTGCGAGATCAGAGGTATGATTCTACATTATTCAATACTTTAAAATGATATTGAAGCTAAATACACACATACATAGTTGTAATACCTTTTTTTCATTTTATGGAGCTGTTTTTCCTTCAGATAAGAGGCAAAATCATTGATGCACTTGAGACAGTATCATCAATTATGTCCAACCCTGATCAGCTGGATAAAACCGTAGGTGTACTGGGGAGTGTTGTAGAGGTTCCTGATGAGGTCACTGATGAAAAGAAGGTACCAGTAAAATTCCTTTTGTAAAAAGACAGTACATGGGCATGGGCATGGCAATATTGTTGAGCTTTGTGGTTGTGTCAGCGACCATCACCTGAATTGATTGGAATTTTTCTGAGGTTTAGGGATTTTGTAAACAATTTGACGATTCAGCGCAAGTTCATCTGCCGTTTTAGTTTTTCCGGTCTTCGCACATTCAACACCCCCCCCCCCTCCAGTGCAATTCAAGAAAGGCTCATAAAACGAAAAAGCTTTCTACATTTTGTTCTTATAAAATTGACTAA
Source organism: Haplosyllis anthogorgicola (assembly GCA_038406195.1). Lineage (NCBI taxonomy): Eukaryota > Metazoa > Annelida > Polychaeta > Phyllodocida > Syllidae > Haplosyllis > Haplosyllis anthogorgicola. The sequence continues at coordinate 3,858 of JBCAUI010337518.1, read as the reverse complement.
CTATGGCCCGTAAATGACCAAATAATTAGTTAAATACTTCTCTACTCACACAGATATGTAATTAGGCATTCAATTAATGACAACTATTTAATCGTTTTCTAATTAATGCAGGGCACAGCAGCATCAGCCTTGAACAATTCAGCGAGTAAGGCTGCAGGACTGACAGGAGACGTACCTCTGACAAAAGTCACGGATATGGCTGGAGGTACGTCCTTCCTTCTAATCGTGCTTTAGTGGTTGAACATAACCTTATGATTAATATAGAAAGTAGATTGAATGGTATGGTATAAAAAAACCCTATAGTTTGAAAAAAACCCTATAGTTCGAAAACTAATTTTTCAATCTCTAGCCACACGCAAACAACAACACTGGACTGTAATCGATTTCTCGTTACGAAAAAAAGTCGATTACGAATTGTTAATTAATTAAATTCTTTGCAATAGTTAGGAACTTTCACGCCATACACATTTAAACATTTCAGTGAAGTATTTTGAATGTAGTTTTTCCCCACCACCTATTCACAACACATTTGTTGAGCTAGGGTCCATTTCTGGTGCCCCTGATTATGCCCGTTTCAGACTTTATCTTTTAATAGGGTACTTCGCTCACCTACACTCTTTCCCACATCTGTGCAGCGATTCTACGGCTCACTTTTGGTGCTCACTTTCTGAACAGGCAGCCGTGGGATTGGGACCTAGGCAGTCCAAGAAAGCCTACTGTTCAAGCGAGCATGCTATCGCCAAGCCGTGCCGGCTGGCTTGCAATTATCAAAACTTGAATTGCAGGGAACTACTTCATTTCAATTCACTTTCTTTTCGTTCTCTTACCTATTTATTCATTTTCTGTTGACTAGGAATGGTTACGGTGGCGGGTAATATTTTGCCTTTTGAGACAGAGGAAGAACCTGATGTCCCGGTGACCACCACCACCACGGCGGCTCCGAAAACAACCACAACCACGCTTGGGCCCAGCTCACCGAGAAAGTCAGCTGTTGGGACAACTAGTGCCATGGAGGCCACCGAGAGCATGTATACAACGACCACAGTGAAAACGACCACCGTTAGCGAGATGTCTGGTAATTTTTCAATGTACTACATGTATAGTAAAACATTGATGATTTATTTCACCGAGTTTTGCAGTATGCAATTTATCCTCGTCATGAAAAACGAAAACAACCAAAAAATAAAGCGTCAAGCTTTTGGGGTATTTACCTGAGAATACCGTCCCACATTAAAGCGAAACCATCATGCATGTACCTGTAGTACTGAACAAGGCTTACCATTTAAACTTAATTTTAATGTTTATTAAGATAAGGAGATAGCAACAACAGCTACGAGAGAAGTCAAGTTGTCTGTTCCTGGAACCATCAGCCTGATCAACGAAACATACACGGCAGAACTCGACGATCCCAACTCCGAGAGATTTCAGGAAATCGAAAACCAGATTTGTTCCAAGGTATGTAACACATAGTCTCGTGTTTTACAGTAAGATTGCTAGCTCATTCTTCATGCATCAAATTGATCAAATGCTGCCGTCATATAAAATTGTCCCTGTTTGTCATGATTTATATTCGTTTGCTTAATACCTTGCACTTTTTTTAGATTGGTGAAATAATGAAAGGTGGTATTTTGAATTACCAAGACTGTGAAGCGACTGAAATGAGGTATGACTTTTCTGAAATTTTGTTTCGTTTGTTTGTTCATTGTATCAATATTTATTCTGTTTATTTTATATGAATATTCATATAAACATGCAGTGAATTCTGTCTCATTATTTTATGTACAGGCCTGGTAGCATTATTGTTGATTACATCCTAAACCTCATCAAATCGCCAAATTTAACGGTTCAAGAAATCTATGACTCCATCGATGATCTCCTGGGAAATCAACTTATTTACAATAATTCGCTGAATGGGATTAACAATGTGGAAGTGGTAACCTGTAAGTTTACCAGGACAACTAGGACATTTATAGCCAATATTCTTATTTTGTATCCCGTTGTATTGGTTAAGCTGTTCTAAATTGTAACATAAGTCTTGAGATACAGTAAAGAAAGATGCATACCTTTTGGTTGGTTATTAGAAACAACATTTCTACAACTCTTTCAACGACGGCAATTTCGTGTATCACGAAAGACAAATCCTCATGCTACTTACTTGTATTTCAATGTGTTGTCCGACAGTTACGCCGGATGCCCGATGGAGGGCATTTAGGCTCTCCGTGTCGACGAGAAGGATCTATTTTTTCCTCTGTCATGTTAATGGTAAGTTGAGCTTTCGGGGGTCACTTCGGTTTAAAGCCACCCGGTCGGGAGGTTTAAACAGTTTGGTAAAACAATACGGCATGAGGCTTTGTGCACGGACAGTTCATATCTCTCGTTTTTATATGCATGCATAACATTTTATCAGACGCAGACCTGCCGACTGCTGCTCCGGTGTCATTCACCACAATCACTCCGACAATGATGGCTACATCCCTGGTGTTCAGTCCTTCCACACTACGTACCAGCTATGTTGGTGTGGACATGTCGACAGTAGCTCAGATGATGCCAACAACAACAACAACCACACCATCATCAACATCAACAACCTCTCCGACCACCACACCACGTCCGATTACAACAACTCTACCCGGTCCTACGGAACCTCCAGAACCACCATGTTGTGAGAGGGTCAATGGACTCTGTGAATGGATTGAACCAGAGTGCGAGTATCTGGAGGAAAGAAAGGATGATGTATGGACTGAGGAAGCGTGTGATGAACTGCATCCAGATACTTTGGCAGAGTTCCAGGAAAGGTTTCAGATGTACAAGGATATGCTTAAACGGCAGAAATTTGCGCTCGTAAGTAACCTAAAAATGTTTTCCGGTTAATATTTCAAAGCGTAAAGTTTCGTTTTATAAAGAAATAGAACCTGAAATGGCGATATTTTCTGTATAATTTTAGAGTCGAAAACAAACCACAAATGCAATGAATGCTCTGGACAGTATTAGTGATGTACTTCTTGGTAAGAGTGATAAAGACTCAAATATCACTCTGGAATCGCCCAACTTGAAGATGTCTGTGGCGAAGGTTGGGGGAGGCAATGGTAAATTTACATGATACTTTTATCAGTACTTATTTCAGTTTTTAAAATAAAATGAATTGGTTGTTTTAAAGTTTAGTATACTTCTTACATGTTTCTGTTTTTTTAATGTGGCGTTAGCAGTAGTTGTAATATGTTTGGAATCGTTGAGATATCCTGTTTAAATTTTACGTTCAATTCCATATATGCAAGGTACAATGGGAGGAATGAACTATCCAGGATCTGCACTTGAAGGTCAGGAGGATGTTGGGGCCAAAACAATGGAGTCAGCTAACCCGTTTACATACAGTGACTCCGCAGCCCAGATAAAAACCAACGTAAAGGCTCTATCCTTCACATATCCCAATGGAACGGCCATGAAGATGGAAAACATGAGTGAACCGTTTGCAATTTGGCTCGATGGTACGTTTGTAAATCAATTAGACAATGGTAAGGAGCACTATCAAATGTCTTACATTAAACTCTTAACTTTAGAATGAGCCACTGTTTCATAATCTGTTTGCATCGGCCAAAGATTTATGCAACTGGATAGTAAAGGCCTCAATATACGATCACATATTAACACATATAATAACTGTAGTTTTATGCAACAAACGACACTTTAGCACCTTAATTGAAGTAGAAAGTGTATTATCTCGTGGTACTCGCGTTTGCGGTAGATTTAGCTTCCTATAAGCTTGTTCCGGAATATTAGAAATAATAATAATAAAAGCAATAGGTTTGCTTTAAACTGAGAAAAGATTGTACTTTATTTCTGCAAAACATTATACATGTT
>JBCAUI010337407.1:0-15092 GCA_038406195.1 Haplosyllis anthogorgicola | reverse complement strand
TTACCAGAAGCCTAGATCCACTTAGCTGCCACCATGTCTAAGGGTGAAATAATAAGACATGAGTGGTATGGCCTTAGTCCCTGGCAGCATTGGCTGCTTACTGGCTGGGTTGACCTTTATACTACCGTGGTTACCAAGGTTACAGGTAAACAGAATGGACCAGTGATAGGCCCTTAGTTTGACAGAAGACTTCGCTTGGTTATTCGGCGGGAAAGAGGGCAGGATGTTACAATAACAAAAGTCACCTCTAGACAAACTTGACCAAGTAAAGCAACTTAAAAGCAAAAGTTATACGTTATATGCATTTCCTTGCATTGAAGCAAAGTCCCTTGAAGTCACAGCTAAAAATATGTTGGCTTCACACAGATAATACTCTAGGCAATTTTAGTTTTAGGCTGTCTCCTCACAAAGTGATACAAAGAAGCTATTCTTAGCCTAGATAATATGTGAACATGTTACTAGTACAACTATGGTGGGCACACACACCAAATTAAGCCATGAAATATGACTCTACCCTGTAGAGCTTTGTGATGGAAAACTCTACTGGAGACAAGTATCCATGGTCCTTTATATTTAATAAAGCTATCTAGTATTAATTTAGCAATCCTAAATAACTATGTGCAAGCTAAGAGAGTCATAGGATTTCTCTGCCTGTCATAGCCAAATACTATCCAATGATTTACCTTACAATGTTCTGTTGACATGGGCCCTATGTCTGTCAGAACACATGATGGCTTTAATGACCACTAGCCATGGCTGTGTGAGTCAGAAGGATCCTAGAATCCTTGCTTTGTACTAAACCTACTGTATTACAAAAGAATTATGAACAAACAATAGCCATATCAAGGATTTTGGTGGTGGTTGGGGGGGGGGAGGGAAGGTTACTTTATCTACATTTCATTAGTCATCCTAATAATTATCAGAATAAATATTGCCAAATAGTGATACTCAAAGCCTGTATTGATAGATCTGGTAGCTAGATCAGGAATGTGTAGCTGTGATAAATTTTTACCCACAGCCGAACATGGACGACCGTGGCTACATGCGTGTCTTAGCTGCTGCCAGCTGCAGTATGACTCATCTTGCATAACATACCAAAGCAAAGAAAGATGGATAACGTAGATAGAGCGGTGTAATTTCGTCACATAGCCTGTTTACATGCCGAATTAAAGGTGCTACAAGATAAACGAAGTAGGGCTGATCTGTTAGTAGCCCTGGGTCATCTTGATCCCCACATTACCCAAGTGGAATTAGATGAATATTTAGAAAATTTAAGGGAAATATTAGTGGCAGTGGAGGACAAACTAGAGGAAGTGGCAACAGCAGAGTGGCACTTCGTACTAATGTTTAAACAGCTTGATATGGATAATTACTGACCCAGAACATGTACTTGGACTGATGATTTTTGAACAATGATCCAATTTGTCTGTGATATTCACCTTTACTTTTTCATTTTTATTGGATTCGATCACTCGCCTCATCATTCATAACTGTATGGATATTTACATGGAGAACAGAACTATAGAAATGTTGGATATATATTTTAGAAACTTTATCATTACTCAGGACTAGTTGATTAATCCACAATAGGTAAGTACTATCCTGTAATTACCTTGCATGCAAGCAGGGAAGAAATTAATTTCTCATACTGATAAGGTGAAGGGTCGGCCATAAAACAATCACTAGTTGTGTTTTTATAAGCATGGCAAGCTGTTGTGGTTAAACTTTTTTATGTTAGTGTAGGAGAAATTACAGCACATAGGATAGGTCAGGGGTGTTGAGCAATTTGGAATTAATCCTCATAGCCGAACACTGTCAGACAATGTAATATAACAACTTAATTATCAGAGCAGTACTAAGATATCTCTCAACAAGTCATTGGTGGTTTTACTTTTTGTATTGATGGTTTTCTTTTGAGATGCCAGTCTGTGTGTGATGGAAGAATGGGCTTACCTTTTGTCATGACAAGCCAATCCTTATTCTAGTGTACAGTTTTTACTATCCAAACGTCACTTTTATTTGTTCGAAATGTTAATTTGACAAAGGTCATATGCATTGCATAGGGATCCTGGTCACTGCACCAGATAAAAATTCCTATGTTTTTGTTCCACATAGTATCTCGTTGTGGATTTGTCATAGAGTTTGGTAATAAAGAGTTTACATATGATTGATAGTGTAGTAGTATTCCTTTACAATCCTTTCAGCTTACATATATCCCAGTTCGTCACTAGATCCCTAGTATTACACTTTACATTAAGACAGCTTTAATTAGTGTATTCAAAGAAAAACACTGGGTTATCCACAGAGGATTTAGGTTTATTGGTAACAACTTTGCAGCAATATAGTTTCCAATCAACACAGAAAATAACAATTCAATCAGAATCAGCAGTGAATCTGTGAGAGAACCTAAATGCTAGTAGTGTCTTGGGTCAGACTCCTCCCACTGCTTGCAGACAGGGTAATAAAGGAGAGCAGCAGCTTCACTCCACACTTGCTCTAAGCTGGTGTGATACAAGTACAGTCAGTACTAGTTGGACCTCCAGGCAGTCAACAGGGTGTTGTTCACTGGCCTGTGTTGGAAATACTGTACTCGGTGAGAGTCTTAGGGACATGCAGAGATAGTGTACGCCAACTGTGGGACAGGGTGGGTACACTGATCGTCAGGGTAGTGTCGCTGACAGACTCTGGTTGTATTAATAAGGGAATCTTTGTAGCCATGGTGCCGGGGGCACAGGGACAAAGAACCTCCTGCTTGTTAAGTGCTGATTGGATATTAAAGGATTGGAATTTATATGCTCTCCTTAGAGTGTATACTTTATAAACTTGTGTATTGGATTATATATAATATATATTTATATGACTAATAAACATTTAATATAAACATCTTAACTTGTGTCGCTGGTTAAGAGCACTGTTCAGCCATCTTGTGATGTTCCTTGGACATACACAACAAAGAATATAAAGGAGAAGTACTAACCATCATCACGTAGTTTAAAGACACAATAAGTGTCTTCACAACAATAGAACAATAGTATAAATAGTAAGAAGACTGCTCATGGCACCTCACCTGGGGGGGGGGTCTGTACACCCAGTTTTGACTCAATAGCAAAACCACCTTGCCATTCACAGAAGTCTATCAATGCAAAGCATGATAGACTAATAATGTAAACAAATGAAATTGACCTTGATATTAATTCTTAGAGAGACATCTGGGGATCATTGAATTCTGAAGCAGATCAACAGATGTCTCTCTAAGCATTTCCTGTCAAATTGTGCTCATTTTAAAATAAAAAATAATGAGAAATACCATTTAGACAAAGTTTTAGGCACATGAAATTAATTGAATGTATTTAATAATGTGAACAATTGTTGTACTATCAGTTAAGTATCATATGCATGTATATACAGGTAGGAACTCAAGTAATAACTGAAATCTTTTCCTAATTGGGATATCCCCTTTTAGGGGAATGTCAGCAAAACATTGGAATATCCGTAAAAATGTGGGTCTTCCCTTATTGATGGCCAGTTTTATGTAAGAGGAATACTTCTCTAATAGTGTTAATCAGGTTCCATGTTTGCATGCACTTGGACGTGCAGTTGACCGTGCAGACTTCATATTGTGTTTTTCATAGATCACATATTAGGGATTTGTTCCAAAACACTTTGTGCGTGCCCATGTGATATTGTGATTTAGATCAGATCGTCTCAGTTTTTGGCTCATTTAGGCACAATTGCCAAAGGGCCTGCAGAATCATGAATTGTCCGTCGTTGGCGTTGTCGTCGTCTCTGCACAGCTACCCTGAGCACACTACTTATCACAGAAGCACACTATTTATCACAGAGACTTCATATTTTACACACATACGCATCTATGTCCTATCTCAAATACGGTACTTTGAAAGCTGCTTTTCCGAACGGTGTTTTTGAAACATTTTTGCAACGATCTTTGTTGAAAGAAATTGGTAAGTTAATTAAATATCTTCAGGCTAAATTTAATTTCTACAACGCAAAGAAACATCGGATGGACAATTGAAAAGTATTTACAATTATTTTTATGCTACTCTTAATTGTGAATTTACAGGTCGAAATAGTAATACCAGGAGAAGTCCATGTTCCTGTCGCAATTAACGATGCAGTATGTATTCAACCGTATTGGTTAGCGAAAGATGTTCCTGTAGTGGAATTGATCAACATAAATTTTATTGAGGCTTTTGTCAAAAGAGGTATATATACATGTAATGGATACTCAATTCAAAACTTTTACCAGTATTATTCATACTCTAACTGAAATAGAATAGACTCAGGATCACCACGCTACATCGTTTGTGAGGTTTTCTATTCTTCTAATTTAGGGCAGATTTACATCTTATCGGAAGGAACCAAGATTGACCAGCATGACTGCATTGCTGTATTGCCAACTGGTAAAACTTCATTCTGAAAATCATATTTGATACAAACATCTTTCTGTATGTGTAAATTCAATATGTTGCCAGTCCACAATTTGGCGGTTTTATTCTTTTGCAACAAATGCACAGCATTAAAATTTTTCATTTCAGGAGTTTTAGTTCTTCATTTAACAAGAGACACATATCAGGAACTTGGTATTAATGGTCGTCCTTCACAATACAAAGGCACAGATAAGTTTGGTGGGTAGTTTTCTATGGACATGTACATGCATTATGTAGTATTGGATTGATCATCGTAAACCGAATAATATTGTGAAATATTAAACGGTGCCCACAACTGATTTTGTGAATAATTTTACAGTTGTAGAAATAAATACAACGGAGCCTGATTTCAAACCAGGAAAGAAATTTTACGAAAGAGTGAAGAGATGCCTGGATGGAAAATCAAACCTGACGATGGATTGTATCGTTACATGGATTCCACACGGTAAATAACATAATTAACCTTTAATTTACGGATGAATGATGATACGAATCGTAAATTTAAGCAGGGACATGAATTGTTTTCGTTTTCAAGCAGATTTCGATTTAAAAAAAAAGATCGTTACATTTACAATAACCATGGTGCTCTCATTTAATACAAAAGTCTCGATCAGCCACTTTCGACTGATATGTAGAACTACACTAAATATGAGTGCAGTGCCCCTTAGAATTATTACGTGAAAATTGAAACGAACAAATTTGGCACACATATTGTATTACCAGATTGATTATAATTCAAATCTGAGAAACATTTGAAAATGACATTGGGCTTTGAAGAAAACTGTGAAATATAACAGTGTCAAAAGTTTTATAAAATGTGCATATTTTAACTTCAGTATATCACGACATTTATATTTATTTTGCAGATGATGAGATCAGCACAAGTTCCATCAGTAATTATCTACAGGGACGTGGAGTCAAATGCAAAGAGTGCAGCATTTCAAGAACGGTTAATGTCCGAAAAGAAATACCACTACCAATAATATACAGTCAAAAACTCCATGCCTCCGATGGCAATGTAGGAAACATGGATTTCTTTGTATGGCAAGGAGCTATGTCACTTGGGATTGATGTGTAGGCATTATAAGATTTTGTTTATAGTCCAAACAATTTATATTTTACAAATCTTGCATTACCAGATGTAAACAAATAGGTTTTCATTTGTATTAAATGATAAATTAACGATTGGAAGTTGAAATGGGCAACAGTCTCTAAAAGTCGCATTTCAACGAAGCAAACGGAAAACGACATTGACTTGTATAATGATGCAATTGTATTACCAACCAAGTTTTTAACTTTTGAGGGATGTAGCATCTGTCAGAAGAGCTGTCATCTATTTTAAGGTGTCGTATCCCGTTGAAAGTGCCAGAATTTTAATTACAGGAAGCCTGCAGACGATGACAGCTATGCAGAAAATTATGCTTGCCCAGAACCTTCCATTACAGCAAAGCAGTGTCTGGTTTGCCAATACTCGGGATTAATTTCGACTCAAAGCATTCAGAAAGTACAACAACAATTAAGGTAAAACTTCAATTAAGTATTCGTGGTCTTTTAAGTATTGAGATTCAAAAGAATGCAACAAACATCCCCTTACACTATGAATTACAATCAGATTCATGTAAGTTTCATTGTTCAGTGGGACAGATATCTTTAATTTCGGACTGGTTTGCTGTCATAAAAGGATCATTTTGAAGGAAAAATATGCTTATGTTTATATTTCAGAGAATGGTTAAATGAAGTGAGCTCACCCTGGGTAAGCTTTACAGTAGCTGGATTTCAAGACAGTCCTGTCAGCTGGGGTCGGATTGAACACGGTTTTCACTACAATGGAGATAATCTGTATAGTTGTGTATTATTCCCAGACAGATATTGTTGGTTGTATAAAGTCCTTGGACCTAATGATAGGATATCATAACACATCATAGGCAAAGGAATGGCTTGTAATTTCAAAATCGTTTTCATTAAAAATAAAATTGTTGAAATTCAGATGCGTTGTTTTGTTTTTTGTTTTCGTAAAAGTTAAGCGCAAATTCATGTATTAAATATTTCATTTCTTGAACTACTCTTCAATACTATGGGATCACAATATGATTGGAGTATGATTCACTTATCACGCTTAAGTATTGGTGGCACTGTACATGTGTATGTATTCTATCTTGAATCTTCAAACGTGTCGCATATGTATGAAGTTGTTTTAATACAAATCTGATGTCAAATTAACAGTGCACGTGTTATTTTGTATTTCACTTTATTGAAGGTTACAATTAGCACACAATAGCAGTCATGGAGGATGAACAGGAAGCAATTGTGAATAAGTGTTTACAACAGCTGCAGAAGGCATTTAAATCCGTGCTGCAAGAATCTGAAATTTGGCAAAAATCCCATCAAGAAAGTTCCAAGAGTCTGGACAGTATTGTGAACTTGGCTGAAACATTACAGGTAAGATGATAAAATCTAATGCACAGCTCATAGTACCTTTTAGAGGCAGATAATATGCTCAAATTTTGGCGTGTGCCAACACCTAACGACTGTGAAAATAGGTACAACCAACACCAACATGCTGTACAGGACCGTGTGCTCCATCTACTTAATCAAGTGATCCAACCCATTGTCATAGTTCACTCAGTAAAATAATTGGAACTCAAAGTAGAAACATGGTAAAATGGCACAGAGAAAAGTAAAAATAAACAACGTTCATTTTAATTCAGTGTTCCAGCAAGGTAAAAATATCTGACACTCCGTTAAGAGCATTCCCAGATGTCAAAGAGAAACTAATGTACAAAATTGATCAAACTATTGAGGATGAGATGCAGCAGTTACGTAAATCATTGTAAGGGTTTCTTTTCATTCAATAGAATAGAGATACATTCCTTAAAAGGTAGTTCTTAATCATGTTTGAAATGTAAACGGTTTGATGACTTGGTATGTACATTAACTTTTAGTGGCAGATCACATACGCTTCCAAATATTATCTGTAACAACCTTTTCTTGAAAGTCATGCCAATAATGTACGAATATGGACGTTATTGTATGATAGCATATGCGATATGTACTGCATATGTGATTTCAGTGATGTACTGAGTAAAACGCAGGAGAAGGTGAGTCATCAGTGCACCACAACCATGCAACTTTATAACAGGAATAGTTCACAACTGAAAGTTGAGGAGTTGAGTAAAGCTACCGCCACTCGGCCGTCTATTGCCACCATGCTTGAGTGGATGAAAGATCTCGATCAGTTGTACTACGAGTTGTATCCTTACACTTTGGAATAATGTGAAATGTGACTGCAGTAGACCTTCCCTTTGGCGACCACCCTATTTTGGGTAGAAAATTGGTCGTCAATGGGTTGGTGGTCTTGCAAAGGAGGGTTATTTTCTGTGTAATTTAATGTGTTACATCTGAAGTCTGATGGTCTTGCAAAGAGATGCTGGTCGTGCAGAAGAGGGTCTGCCCAAAGGAAGTTCCACTATATTATCCAGAATTAGATATGTTAATATTGTATATCCATTTTAATTTTCTGCTGTAATGATCGTGAATTGTGAAGTTGCGGTCAATCTTAAAGTTGCTTTTGATTTACTAAATACAATGTACTAAATGCCTTAACGTTTGTTCAGACTGATTACACAAGAATGTTTACTGAATAACGTAAACTACACAAGTTCCGAGAAGATGGAACATTTTCAAAAACAGTGGCCAAAATGTGATTCTCTCAGGAACAAATTAGATGGTGAGCATTTTACGTCTGTAGTCAATTCTTAGTACACAGTACGATGCAGTTATTTCACTCTGTACATGCAGACATTTGTTACACAGTGGTAAATGCAGGATTTTCTCGTTAGATGAAGTGACAAGTGTACCAGCTTACACAACTAAAATTTTATTCTTGCAGCAAAGGTGTTAGACTACTAGGACATGAATCCTCAAACCCAAATCAGCAAATGTGTTTTGCAAATGAAAATATTTCGATGTATTGTAAAATTGTTTTTGTCTTTTGCAGAGATAAATTTATACACAACATTCTTCATGGAGGAAAAGTTGTGACAGAAATGAAAGATTAGGAACAGTACAATGAAGAACAGATCCAAATATCCGGACTGAACGTGAAAATATATTGATATTTAAGATATTTGGGACTGATTCTGAACACGCAAGGCCATTTTACACAATTTAGAACCTGGTCACATTGACCACAATGTGTTTTTAAATGAATGCAAGCAATATTCCTGGTCGGATAACAGATTTACAAACCTGGCGGTCCATCGTACCAGTGATTAAGGACTGGACCACAAAGGCAGCTTCTGAACAATGACAAAAGCCTTCTTTGTATTCTAGGTTTTTCCAAATTAATTTTTGTTTGTTGAATTAGGTGAATTAACCTAATTCACCTAATTAGGCAAGAAAATTAGGCAAATTAGCCTAATTAGGCTAACAAAATTAATTTGGAAAAACCTCGATCGTGGTAAACACCGTGGAATACGGATCATTTTTGAATATGACGGAAGCCTGTTAAATTACAAATGCTACATGTGAATGCGTCTTATTTCGTGCCGCTTATCGAAATCAACTGGTCGATTCAACTGCAATGAAATGGAATCGTGTTGGAAATTATTATTTTAATTCACACTTTGAGTAAAGGATACTAACATTTGTATAACATAGGAAAAATATTTTTATTCTGTACAACTCAAATATACAATATTATACTTTTTATTTTTACATAAATAACATTCGTATCCCACATTATGTACACATGGCACCCAAAACATACATTTATTGCACCCATTATTTAAGCAATACTAGACGGTTAGTCTTCTACATTCCCACAGAAAGCGTGAAGAAATTGACGCCAATAAACTTGTTTTAAATAACATAAGGTATCTTTAGTTATTTATGAATAAAAGAAAATGTAGCTTATTACTGACTTTATCATATTAGTTAAATCAAGACGGCCCTCAATTGTCCGTTACCGACTATTTACGAACTACGAACAATTTACCGAAATTATTTTAAAACAATTTGATGCGATTTAAATTCAGCAGTAGAATGTAGGGCAGAATGTTTGGATAAATTAAAAGTGTACTGTAGTAAAGTGTATTAGCTGAAATTAGTTTCACATGAAGGTACATGGCATTTTGTTGAACAAATAGTTGCATAACAGTACATCACTTTCATGCATATTAAATTGATGGAAACGCCAAGAATAAGGCTATCACAATATATTGAGAATGATACGTTAACGTTCTGATGAAGATCTATAATTTCAATCGCTTGATATCGTCACTTCTGAAGTCCAACCTGGAACATAGTAAGAATATTACACTTTTTATTTGTGCACGACTACGAATTTTGTACTTATTTGCACACAGGGGAACCTGTTTTGAGCGGCACCTTTTTACGGCTTACCTGCCTTTTAATGCAGTGTCACTGTAAAGTAAGTGCTTATTATTCATGTTTACATAACCTGTTTTGTACGGCATACCTGCCTTTTACGGCATCTTTGCCATGAAAAATTAGGGTGCTGCTCAAAACTGGTTCTACTGTACTGTCTTCTCCATTAACTAAAATTTGCACGTTGTCTGGTTACAAATAAGTAACCACTTTGCCACTGAGTGGCAAAAGGTTGATTAATAATTATCCACGTACCTCAAACCCAGAACTTGTCTAACTTCTGCCGGTGTGAGTCGCCATGTCAGAGGTCCCGAGTTTGGACCCCAGTAATCCATAATTTCGGTAACCTAAAATTGTAAAATGTTCAGCATAATGGGCTATGATGAGGGCAAACATTTGAATACTTTAAAGCAGAAATGAAGTGTCCTTTTTATCTATTTGTTTACCTTTTCCAAATTGAGAATGGTAGCCATTTGTGTGAGACGAGCAAACTTGTCCCTGATTGTCCACGTGGTGGCTGAAGTGAGATATGCTACTAAGGCACGTAGCTCCTTGTCAAATTGTAAACCACCAAGCTAAGACAAAAGAAACAAATCATACATGTATACCTTTCAGCCAAGCAACTTGTGTAAAGTAAGCATGTAAACCGGAGAACTCAATACGGAGAGTTCGGTAAGACACATTTCATTTTATTTTCGTGAATATAGTTGCTATGAAGTACGAAATTACAACTTACCCTGTTAAAAGAAGTTTTGAATACGTTCTTCTCCAGACCTGCCGTCACATCGTTGGTTATTTGACTGACTAATGTATCGTAATTCGTATGTGTAAGAGAATTCTGAAATGCAACAAGCATTATTTTGATGTGCCTTAAGACTGTGGTTTAAGCCTCTGTATTGACGGATATTAGTTACAACTGTTTATTTCAACAATTTACCGTACCTTAAAAGTGACTAGAAGACTGTCAAGATTGACGATGAAGTTTTGCACCCAGGGATCATTTGCTTCATTATTCGTAAAGTCCCCCTACAAATACAAAAGTTAACACTGTAGGTTCACTTACGATATACACTTTTATAAGCACAAATATTTATCATAAATTACATCTAATGGCACAGTAGAGCCTGTCTTGTGAGGCATTAGTCTTAGGCGACACTCTGCCTTTTGTGGCACTTTGGTACTCAGAACATTTATTTTTTCCTGTCGTGAACGGCATACTTATCTTTTACGGCATCTCATGTATGACAAATTATGGTACCGTGCAAGACAGGTTCTACTGTACATATCAGTAATTATTACCTCAGTAAGATTATGACTGGCTTGTAAGAATGTGTCTATCCATGGTTTTAAACGTGGTTTTACTGCAGAACCGTTCAGTTGTAAAAATCCAAAGTCCAATACATCTTTGAATTTATTGGATACTGAGCCAAGGTCACTTAGGCAGGACTAAAAAGTATTAGTTATTTAAAATAATTAATAATCCAAAAGATCGTATATATCGAATCCTTCAAATAAGTATTTATGGATATTATTACAGTTTTTTAAATATAATTTGTGTTTTACTTTGTGAAAGTCGCATAGTGATTTTTAATACAAAGAAATATCTTTCGCTTACCTGCAGTTTCTGCTTTGCCTGGTCATTAACTTGACCATAGAGTTTGAAAACCTCATCCTGTAAATTAATTGAATAAAATACTGTTCAAACATATCTACATTTTACATAACTTTCGACTTCTAATGTTTTTAAAACTTTTATGCGGCATAAATCTTACCTCTAAATTGTTTCGCAACGTTTGAATGTAGCCCACGCTGACTTCTGCATTATTCAAGGTGGACTGCAGAGAAAAAGAAAAGAACATAAATTTAAATGGATTTTCGCTAAAACAATCTTTAAAACATATATGAAACTGTTTGTTTAAAATTTATAAATAATTCCAAACCATGAAGTACACTTACAAGGAATGCATTTTTGGCCTTCTGAGTTTCTTGGTCGGATCGCTGTAGTTTCCCCTGTTGTATAGACGACTGTACCAGATTGTATGCCTGAGTAAAGTCAAATCCCGAGGGAAAACCTAACCGAAGACGGGAATACAATATTTCTCTGAACTCTTGCTCCAAAATGGTGCATGCATGGTTCAACATTGCACAAACACCATCTACGCTTGAACTGGACAAGGCTCTCCTGTTTAGTTGAAGAAAAAATTATTTACAGTAATGTCACACACATTTTGTGTTCTACATGCATTGGACAAATCACATACTGTATAAAAAGGGTCCCTGGCCGGAGACAAATGTTTCAAGTTGATGGGCAAGCACCTGTGGTGAAGTCACTGTTAAAGTTGAAAAAAAAAAAGACATTTACCTCACACATTTCTTAACAATAAAGAATGCATCGTCCACCATGCTTGACGTCAGAGATCCTTCTTCGCCCATGTCCATGTTGACTGCCTTTAGCACCATTTCTCTCATAAAGAATTCTTCCATCATAATATATGACCCGATCAGCTCTTGCATTTGCCGACTCAATTCACAGTTTACTATGAACTGGTCAATTCCGTTCGCTCGTTCTGTATAATATATTTATCTTTATTATTTTTGTTGAGACTTTCTTCACTTCAAGATAATAAACAAAGAAATCAATAAATTAAGTTACCTCTAGTTTTATGTTTCATAGTACAGTGAAAATATTAACTCTCTGGCTTTATTTAGTCTCACCTTTTCTTTGTTCTTCATCCTGCACGGCAACTTCCATGTCGGTCTGTAATCAAATAAAGCCTTTAAATTCTGGAATAAAAGGATTTGATAAATGAGGTAAAACTATAGTCAGTGGTCATTTGTTCTACTGTATACGATCACGTCTAATATAGCAAATGACAGTAGGTATAAACTCACAGTAATTCTCCTTTTAACGAAACGTAGGTACAACTCTGCCCTTGTATTTAATAACGTCACTTCAGCCAATAATACATCTAATTCCTTTGGATCTGGTCTGTGAGTACAAAAGTACATTAAGCATGCATAATGCAAATGATAATAAATGTGTGATAAGGTTGAAAATTTTAAGACGTTTTAATATACATGTACTTTCTACTACAAATGTTTCAATTATGCAAGAGCTTTTCTACTTGATATTCTTACTTCTCTGTTGTGGTTGCCTTCTGGAACATGAGAACCTGCTGCACTTGCTGAGCTTTCATGTCAAATTCTCGATGTTTCTTAAAATGTTCCAGAATTTTTCTTGCTTGACGATCACATTCTCGTTGTAAAAATTCCATCATTGTTAACATTCTACCTGGACCTGGAACAGTAGAAAAAAAACTATCTGGCAGCTGGTTTAAAATTAGGTGAAACATTATTTTTATTTCATCCACCCTGTCAAATTACATACATTCTTCTGCCACTACGAAACACTGTAGATCATGATTTTTTTCCGCACGTCAAGTAAACTACGGTTTATTTCCATGCAAACAGTAATATATTGTACTTACCATAATATGTTTCTACAAGAGGTTGATGTATTTCAACAACACGAGCAATTGCTTCAAATAACAAGGTTATGGTGTCTGCGTATAACACGTTTGCACGTTTGTCTGTTGAATCTGTTGCCAAGGCCAATTTCAAGTTCTTGTCAGCTGTTTCTGATAACTGCAATAATTAAAATAGGAAAATATTTTTCTTTATGCAAACCAACCTGAAGATAACCTGGGATCTTTTTCCTGAGAAATCCACCTTTCATGATATAGTCTTATAGCAATGACATATACCTAGTAAAATAATATTTACCTGTGAACACAAATACTTGGAAAACTTTGATAAGCCAGGTTCATGCTCGCCTATGAGTGGAAATATTTTGAAGAACCGTTCTACACTGGCCACATCTCCTGTATGTACTGCAGCATCAAACTTGTTGTGAACAATTGATTTTAACTTCTGCTGAGCCTCAGTTAACAACTTGAAAGATGTGTCTAATGTGCTACCTACCACAAAGTAAACGATATTTTAGTGTGTTTCTCTACGTGTGGATATTACATACACATTATAATTTCTTATTTTAATTATATTTCTTATTATTTTAAATTGCTGAAAAGTTTTCTTTTCCCTGTAAAGACACTGGTTCCCCGTTTAAGAACAAGAACTCCGGTAATCCTCCGCTTGCATTGGAGTACTTTACACCAATGTATTAACCACCTGGCTGAGAAACAGGTTAAATTTTTGTCCGCCAAAATTGGCATTTCTCTGTAGAATTTAATGTAAATTTTGTCCGATTTAGGTAAACATTGTCCGATTTTCCTCAATTTTGTCCGAAAAACATAGGACATCGGACGTAAATTTCCCAACCTGAACCACTCGTTGTATCTGAAGTCTCTCGAACCCTTTCTTCAACATTCGCTATATTTTCACACATTGCCAAACACCATAAATTTGATACAAACCTTCATTTGCATCAGCGCTCATTCTCAGAACATTTTCATCAAGTGATAAGAACCTATGTACATGTGCTGCTGCCTGTTCGTAATCTTCATTATGTAATGCTGTTTGAACTCCATCTGTACAGAACTTGAGATCTAGGATGTCGTCCACACGCTGCATACATTCAATTACCCTGCCCTGTAAATGTGAACGTCAAATATGGGTTAAAAATCAAAGTACACATTCGCGTTTTTTTTGGATACATGTATGTCACAGTCTTTCACGATAAAAATACTCAGTCCATACAGTTTATCTTTCAAAAAATAGCCATCCTTGACAGAAAACCTAAGGCAACGGATTTTACCTTTTACCTTTTACCGTTTTGGTAGCACTATTAGTTATTTACTACCATTCGTTTACCTTTGCAAGGTCAAGTTGTCTCACTTTACTGCTGACATTCTCAGCCAATGTTGAAGTGAATGAAATCATGCTGGACAGTTGTTGAGAATCTTCCTCTACCAGTTGTAAATTCGGCCTGAATAAAATATCTTTTCGTTTTCATAAAACAAGACATAAATTTTATTCTTAAGTACTCGTGTCAAAGAAATTACACAGATGTCTGTCAGGATTGACAGATAACTTTTTTCTTTTAGATTATCGGGAAAACATCCATTTGACTTTCTTCAGATATTAAAGATGAAAAATAGGTCCAGATGGACCTGAGCTCATTTGGCATTATCATTAACTTAGACAACATACAGGTTACAAAATCACATGGATGCAAATAAAGTGTCTAAGATCAAATCCCAAATAAGTGACCTATGAAAAAACACAAATATGGCTGCC
>JBCAUI010337296.1:0-15099 GCA_038406195.1 Haplosyllis anthogorgicola | reverse complement strand
ATTTTCTTCGTTTTCATGCACTTTTTGCTAAATTTTGGGCGAAAATAGGGTTGGCGCCCGCCGGGCGCCCTCCCCCCAAACGGGAAATCCTGGATCCGCCCCTGATTTATATTAATAAGTGATAACGTCGTTGAAAAAAAATGAGGAAAATGTGGGCCCACAATTTATGATAAGGCATGCCTTGAGCGTTCAACGCTGTGAAACTCACCAAGTGTAACAAATAGACGGTTCTTATCAGTGCCTTGTTCAGTCATGGAGTACCGCAGCTGATAAGGTTAACACTTTTGTGCCTGCGAAACCATATAGGGTTCTATGGCTGACTAGTTTATTCAATATTGACAGTAACTTTGGTGATGCGTCCTATCTCGCTCTGACCAGACACGCCTCACTGTTTCAAGTGCTTCTTCTCCGCAAAGGGTCCCAGTTCCAAAGGATAAAGAGCACATTGCTTCACCTCATTGACTTCTTCTTATCACACCATATGACTCTTAGCCAGAAATAATGATAAAAACATATTGCGCATAAATATTTTTGCGCCACGACACCTTCCAACTCAAATAAAGCCTTAACACGAGAAAGGAAGTTTTCGTGGTGCATTAAGGAAAAGGTTCTTAACCAAAGAGATAAGAAAGGGATTTAAATCCTTGAAAAATCCTACAGCAAATAATTCAAATCGAGATAACCCACAATATGTTTAAGGGGTAAATCCATGGATAGACTTTGAATAAATATTACTTGTGTGAGAACTGCCAGATAATGGAAAGAAATGCACGATGCGCTGTGTGTGTTTAGCTAGAGCAGATGGGAAAAGTCACTCAACCATGGTGCAACTTTTACATATGAAATTATTATTCAAACAATAAAATCCCATCAGTAACGCTCAGCTAATAGTCATTGTCAAGGAACAGCCACAGGCACAAGTTTTGACATTTCCTTCTGGTGTTAAATAAAAAATGTGTAGAATAATTATGTATTAGATGTTATCATTGCCTGCCAGTCTAGTTACAAATAGATAAATACAAATATATATTGATGAGGCAGTATTACTAATTTAAAATAGTGAACGTACGGTCTTTTCGGAAATGATTTAGGTTACAAAAATTCCTATGTCTGATCTAACTGAAAAGTACAAAAGTATGTACATGTACGCCTTTGGTCACATGATGCGAGTGCGCGATGTACTGTTTGACGCTCCACTGATTTGACATCACCAACACTTTTTGCTCTTAGAGATAGAGACTCAGTTGAACTTGGCTATTACATTAAATTACACAAACAACAGCCCATATCAATCAAGGCACATAACCTTTTTAATGTGTCACTCGGTAAACAAGACAATTTGTGTTTGCGATGCTAAAGTTAACAAAAATCAGTCAACTGTGGAGGAAAGCACTCTTTTGCCATAACGTAGATCTAAAAGCTATATTCTCGTGCCACATCACATAGCAATACCTTAACTGAGTAAATATACGTCGACCAATCAACAATTGCGAAACCACCGACCCCTAACTGTACTATGTCGAAAGTAAACAATCGCAAATATAAAGGATGATTAAAAAAGAAGGTTTGTGTGTTTGTGATCACTGAGGTGTAACAGTCATGATGTTATGTTGTGTGGCAGGAGGTGTCGTCATATGATTCGTATATATCTTCTCTTCTGAGAGGTACACCCACCGAATAAAAATACAAACCACGATTTACATCTTCCATAACATCTTTCTCTTGCATTTTAACTTTTATGATATTGCGCTCTAAATGTCAGAGCGAAAATCGATGGCGATGCAATTTCAAATCATTGCACACATGAACATCTTTCAGCAGCAGAAGATATGTAGACCTGTGTTAAGATGAAGACAATACTGTAGTACAACTGAAAAAAAAACCAAGTACACGTAATATTGAAATGTCTATTGAGTAATTTTGAAAACCAAAACAAACAAGGTGAACTATTCCTTATTATTAAAGTCAATTAAAGTGTACTTTTCCTCTGTCATATTCAACTGAAATTTTGAAGCCAAGCCAAGAGCTATTTAAAAAGCATTCAGTTATGCCAACATTATTGAAATCTCCATTTAACACTTGACATTGCTCTAGACGTCTATTAGTTGAAGGTTTATCGGGCTTTGTGGAGGGTCCCGTTGTACAAGGGAAAAGTAAACGTATTGATGCAAAAGGATCTGCTGTGTGCCATGAAGCGTTCTGCTTACCAAGAATCACCAGAGCATGCAACAAAGTACACCGTCATTTTCTACCTAACATAACTCTGTGTCTTAGTACACTATGTATGAGCTACATACCCGAGCTTACACAGGACCTTCTTATCCTCAATTTACATATTACTTGTATTGTATTGTACATGACGGTGTCAAGTGAAAATGACAAAATAATGTATAACCAATAGTCCATAAAAGTTCCGAAGACATTTATCGAATTTTGCTTCGAAGTGTGACCGAGTGAAAATATACGAATAATATATTGTACAAAAAATATAATATTTCAACATGTAATATAATGATGTCAAGCATCTGTTATAGACAGATGCTGACCAGCATATTTTCACATCACAATTGTCTCTCCCTCACAACCTACAGTAGGATATAGTGGTAACTAAATAGAATGAATATGTTCATATGAAATATATGTCAGTTGACCAAAACATATAAATAGTGTTTAAAATCCAAGCAAATCAAGTCAGAACTTCAGTCTGCTCTTGGATTTGGAAGGAGAAGGTTCAAGTAATGGATTAGCCAGTGCTTAGTTATTGCTGATTATGTGTAGGTGATACTATGCACTGGTTGGTCTATGAAAATAACATGTATGATGCACAGACAAAGGGAAATGAATAAAATTTATTGTATTAAAATATGAACACTGGACTCTAAGTAATCATTGACGTTATTAAATATTAAAAATAAATAACTTTCGTGGGGTTAAAGAAGCATCCCTTTGATGACCTATGTTTTCGAATTGATAGCCATACTTGATCCTAGACTAAACTGAGATGTATTGTAACTTAACCCATAGGCGTTTAATTCTGGGTACCAGTTCCACTCAATTGATCATTTCTTTACTTAATTTGAATGTTAGCTACATGTTATGCGTTACTTTGTGTAGAAATAGCTGCAAGATGGTATACGGACTAAGGACTACCTACAGTATCTCACTTTGAGTAATATTCAAACCTGGTGATTCCTCTTTCAAGTATGCAAAACGATTTTTCGAATGCTTGTGCGACCAATATGCCTTACGGAGCTGGACCACGACAAAGCAGACGGGGAAAACTACACATGTATGACACAATAATATTGGCTGACAAATGTAGAAAGAGCGCCATTGAAGATTTATCTTTCTTTTCATTGTCTTCATTCACAAAAGGCAATAACGAATGCGCCTCTGCAAGACCTTGCGTTTAACGTTGTACCAGGACTGGGAGCGCGCGGTCTCAGGAGCGCGTATCGTTCCCCGGCCATGGCTCAGGAGCACACACCACTAAAGTAGAGGTGGGTCATCGGCCTAAAGCTGTCATCGATCATCGAACCACTAAAATCAATCAATTATCCAATTCATCATCAGATTTACTTTGTATGGTAAAAATATACAGATATGTGAAGAATTGCCCCCTCCCCACCAAAAAAAATTGTTATATCACATTTAAAGGAACTTGTACTAATTTTTCATTGCATCCTTGATGTTTCCATTGGACCAATAATGTAGATTTCCAGCATGATTTACTTCCATTTATAAATCTTAATGACAAAAATTATTCACTGAATTCTTTTTAAAAAATGTCAACTTTAATTGAAATATGCACATTTGTAAATGTTAATGAAGACAAAAATTATTCACTGAATTAATTTTTAAAAAAATGTCAAATTTGATTTAAATATGCACCTAAATTGATTAGTGTCGATGATCCAATGATAACAGTTAGAATTGATTATCCCAATTATTTTCAATTCACCGATCAATACATCGGTATTTGATTCTACACTAATGCGCGCTGCCGAGTCAGGGTCGCGTTTCAGACTGTTACAACGTATTTGAAATGTCTTCCTGATACGTTTTGTTCAAGATATGACGCTGAAAAGTATTATTCCCATTATTTATTTTCGTTTCGTTTTCGGTAAGTTGGTTAACGCACCCCCTTTTTGGCCAAACTACGATAAAGAAAACTTTGCCCACTACTGTACATCTTCATGAATGATTCACTTTTCGAAGAATTTCTTCTGGAAAGCCTGGATTCATGCAGTATTTCTTTTAAAACATATCAGATCTAAATTACTTTCATAAATCTGATTGCAGAAAAATTTGGTGAGAACAAAAGTTATTGTACACGAAAGCATTTTTTGCCACCAGTGAAAAGAAATAAAAAAAAGAAGAAAAAACATCCATAAATTCTACTGTCTCTTCTTTTCACTTCACTCGGAATTTACTGTACTAAACATTCAAATTCCGTAAATACATGACAATATTATACTTTACTAATTCCTTCTTTGAAATAATCAGAAAACTATATTAGAGCAGTAATGATTATCAGGGTCCATTTCAAGCACAACAATACAATATCGACTGACCAATCTTTTTAGCGGCATTTAAGTTACAAGTACATGTATACCACACTACTGTCTTAGCCACAATATTGAGTACCGAGCCATCAAATTAAATTCATTTGGTATGCGGATACATGTCTCACATAATTACTTCTAAAATATGCAGCTAATTATAATTACTACATTAATTATAACTTTATCGTTACTTTATAAAACATAAATTGGTCTAACCTTGTGACGTTTTCCTAAGTGAAAAATCGTGATCGAAATTTTAGTAAAACGAGGTTTTCTTCGATTCACGCTTCTTTTCCATCGAGTTAGAGACGCAACCACCTCAGCATCAAATGAACAAATTGTATATAAAAGGAAAGAGTGCTCTATGACAGTGTGATGGGCCAAGGGTTGCATTAAGATGTCTCCCGCAGGCAAAAAATCCGCCTGTTTGCCGACACGCTCTCGACCAGAACCGTATATTTATGCATGACATGCATCGCTTGTTGCTGAGAATCTCTGAATATGGAATACAATCATTTTATTGAAACACTCACATAATGTCTTCTTTATTTTTTGTCACTTGTTCGTCCTGAGAGTGTATGTAAAGAAAATAAATTTATTTTGTAATTTGTGCATGATGACTCTTTTTGTAGAATTATTTAGAATTATGGCTGAGTACTAAGCAAGCATGACCATGAAAAAGCGCCAAATTCTCTGCCTTAGACTGACTTAATAATGGTTTTTGACGTCAATTTAAAACAAGGCATTGTTAATTCAAAAGTTAACACGATAAATCAGTCAACCGTAACATTAAGCTTTCTACCGGTTAAAATGATGTTCTATACATTCTATGTATGACTTTTTCGAGTACGTGGCATACTTGAAGTACTTTCTCATAACGTTTGCTTTGCGCAGACATCCATGACTCCAAAGGAGTCTAACGTTAAATGTTTGCACACTTTTTCACCCAAGTGTAACACCCAGTTCAAAAGGGTAGATTTACCATACAAAAGAGAAATCTGTTTGGTGACAAAATTGCTCATTATCACCCCATAATTTGCTTGTTCACTATTGTGTAAAGTTCCTGATGTTAAAAAATGAACAGCAAATTGATACATCTTATACCTTAAATGGAGATGTACCGCTTGGGTAAATAAAAATTACCGAAGTGTGGTCAAGTTATATTTCAGCTAGTATTAAACAGTGTGGTATCAACTACACTGTGGAGAGCATACTTTATTTTTCTTATTTGCTGCCAAAACCCAAGACAAAATATCGCATAAAACATGTTGATTTTCGGTTCACAACTACGTAATTTTCTCCTGGAGTGCAAAACGTCATCTTTTCACTTAGGAATGTTTCTGCTTGAGAGATCTCTGTAGGAAACATAAATAAGCTGTTGTAATGAGGAACAATGGATCTTGCACGCAAAAACCAACTCCACATTTAGACTAACGCAAAAGCTCAGATGGGTCATGCACCAGATCACCTGACGAATATAGTAGTAGGATCCAGTTCATCCAGATTCACCAATCTGGATCCTCAGTCAAGGTTAGATGCAACCACTGGATCCTGGTGGCAATGTGACTACTTGGTGTTTGTGATCCACCTGGATTAGCTGAAACAAAAACATATACGTTGCAAACACTAATATACATTGAACCCCTAGCAGGTGTACAATTGTGTACATGCTACGTCTAGTCATCGGAGAATCAGACTCACTCAAATACAGGATTTCAGAATGATTGGGATTTGTTAGTTCAGGCAATTTGCTGTCGTTTCGTGTCACATATTTTCCTCTTGTCACAATTCAATTAAATTTCATAGATGTAGAACAACTGCATGTATTCAATCTTTCACCCAGAATTGCCCTCCACCCAACATAATTCTTACAAACGTAACACCTTTACTTCTGCCACCCAGCAATAACATAATAAGCCGCCCATGGTTAGTTTATATTAATTGTTAGCTAATAGCTTTGCTAATGCTATTATTACTGGGATTGGTTCATTTAGTTACATTAAGAGCTATTGTCCCGGTTCAGCTGCAGGAAGTACGGGATGACAGGAACTCCCTGAGGCAACCTGCTCCGTTACATCATCCTCCTATCTCCGTCAAATATTACGGACCGTGGTCGCACTAACCTTTTCATTCGTGTTGCTAAAATTTTAAATACAAAGAGAAAAATCCAAGATGCAGAGATTCCCTTAAGCTTTCAAAATGACTGGTCCATCTGGGCCAGTACATTTTAATTTTCACTAGTCCGCATAAAATTCAACCCATCCGATTGGCCAGTATTTACAGAATCCCTTCCTCAAAATTATTTTAACAAAGGGATTTAAAAATTATTTGGTGGTCAATCTGGACTAGTGAGACCTAAAATTAACTAGCCCGTGACCAAAGTCAGGTGGTCGCGGACTAACTGACTACCGCTAATGTAATCCCTGCAGATGAGGTCCCAATTTCGCACATCATCTGATTTTTTCCTTCTGTCATCGGTCAAACCAATACCCAAGCGTTATTAGCGTTGTAGTCAATGACTGGTGTTTCACCTATATGTACAGGTAATATGTCAAATTAAGAGAAGTAATTTGCCTAGCCACACTAGTTTGCTGCAGGCTAATGAATTCACAGTGTGACACGGGGAGTGATGCGAGGCATCAAAGTCGGCTCATCACAGCTGCACGCCTCTGACTTCTACCTGTACTACCTATTGTCACCCATGAACTCCCATTCATTCCATTCACCTGGATCCCGATAGAGAAAAACAAAGGGATGATAATGCTACAAGCTTTGTACGCTAATGCGCTGTTACGGAGAAATTGGAGACGGGTCACAATATATTAATGAGCTGGACTCGCTTTGGCCACGACAATACACTGCCATGCATGACACCAAAGAGCAATGCTACTTGGCTATTGTGGCCGGTGGCCTGAAGGAAGAAGGTAATTTACTGCAGGTACAGTACAGTACAGGTAAGATAGAGTGCAGCGAAAAGGCATTAAACTGTATCTTGTTGATTGGTGGGAAGGTGCACAGGTGCATGTGTCTGCGGGATCAATGACAACACCTGAACCGTACATTGTGTACTTTGCCAATGCCTTTGATTTCTACCTGAAGCCCGAGACTATTGAAGCTGGACATCACGTAGAGAAATCATGACTCAAACTGAAAGGCCCCGAACGCGAAATCAAAACGCTCTTCTGTTTACGTATCTCTGGGGATCCAGGATTACAATCCACCTCTTGTATCCAGTGTATGTACACATCTCAAGTCACTGATCCACGTTGTGTCTGTACCTGACGACATCCACCGCGGTTCACCTGTATCAGCGATGTTTCACTACTGGGAAAATCCTCACAATCATGATTTAGCACTTTCACACACCCAATGAATTTTCTATCCTTCTTTTAGACATCATGCATTGTGCTTTTTAAGCGCACGCCTACTCACACACGGGGGAAATGAAGAAGTAGAAGGCACCTGAAGCATGACATGCTACCATACTGTATTGGACAGCTTGGAATCACATTACACGAAGCTGTCATCACAAGACCCATCTCTCATCATGCGATGTTTTTCTTTTGATCTCGAGTAGTCACCAGGTTCTACTCCATTTGGCATTTGAGCGTGCATCTCTTGGGTGCACATCTTACAAAAACATATCAATTATTCATAGCCATCCTTCTTGTAACGCACAATGAAAAGCCTTCGAAAGGCTTACTGACTAAACGTTGATGGCATGTTTGTTAATCTTACCCTGTGGACTCATCATCTAATCACTGCTCATTTACCTGTAGACAGATCTATATCGTTTCGACCATGTCAAGGGCCCATTATCTATTCTAATATCCTACTGCACACATCATGCATGTAATTGATGTCCGGCAAAAATCGATAGTTGGGTTAAGGACCTTCATCACTCCAACCCGTGGACATCCATTGTCCACCTGCCTCATAAATGACACAATGTTTACACGGCAATTCTTCAAATTAACCAGAGCTATTTACTTTCCTTTGTGGAGAAACAATTGTTGATGCCATTACATGGAATTTACCGTGTTTGTGATTTGTACTTTACGCCTTTTAAATTGTGCGTAAGTAAAATGGTCGAGGGAACTTCCCGAAAGTGGAAAATCCCGGAGCTGTTGAATTTGAACTCACAACTCTACTTTCGAAAAGATGGGCGGTTCAATAAATAATTACAAAATCTGTTGCTAATGATCAGTAATATTGAAGAATGGGATGCAGAGGCAGATGTACAGCTTTGAAAGCAATAACTAATTGACGCGTGGAGTGGCCATAGCGAACGCTCCTCCACTGAGCCAAGGACAGAGGACACTGGTCGAGTTAAGCTGCTCGCAGCGACCTCGGTCACAGTCTTCCTCTAATGCCTGTCACAGCAGTCAACCACCTAATTACTGATCCAGGCTCCGCAAGGCTGCCCAAAACAATACAGTAGTACATATTACTAAATATCTAAATTAAATATCGAAACGGTTGAATTGAAGGCGTATACTAATTAACTTAACACTTGTCCACACGTCTTATATTCGACGTCTTTCTTTACATACTTGATTGACGTATCATCGCAAATGTGATAATTAGTTGATAATTATATTCAGCCAGGTTTGATAATTACTCGACACATGAATAAATTTATTTCCGATAAAAATGCTCCAATATTCCAGCCGCAATCGGATAAATTTCTACATTTAGCAGTCATGGTCTTTTATGGTGTGCTGCAGTTGGTGATTCAAGCTGTAGTAAACGCCATGGTATTTTGGGCCCACTTATCTCTTATTCAAATATGCATGTTGGATTAGTGTTAGTTCAGTGGTTACAGTACGTAAGCTGCAAAGGGAAGCTGGGGCTGAATGAGTTTTATAAACAAAAGTACCATCTTTCTGGTCAGCTGCTGGTCAAGCATATTTCCTAGGTGCATGCCAAATGCTGTTGCGATAAACAAGTAAACATACCTCACCACAGATGCCAGATTCTCTTTGTCTCAAACCCGATCCAGTTATGGCTACTGTTTGTCATTTCAAATAGAATGTGGCATTCAATTTATAAACTTAGTCCTTGTGGCTGAGTTAAATTGTATAAATATTTATTTACTCTGGCCACATGCTACAATGGTTTGCGCAGAGGCAGAAAGGTAAACTAACGGCCCAACCAGCTTGACATTTTTGCCAGTGAAACGAGGAAGTCATGATTCACTAATATCCACATACAGTTGCATAAAAAGCACTGATTCATCTTACTCTGGAGAAGAAAATAACTGTCATTGTAGCCTGTCGAGCTCAAAAAGAACATTATCCAGCACAATCTAAACGCAGATATCACGCGAGTCATTTTACACAAATGTTCATGTGTACCACTTGTAGTATTAAATGAGAGTCAGTCATGCATAAATGTAAATCAATATTTGAAACGCATCTGCCACCAGCATGTGTGAAGGTATGTCGTCAATAATTCAATAAAACTAACAGCTTAAATGAAAACCTTTCACTAATAATTCTTTCTCTTTACTACATCGTTGAAAATGGGGAAAAAACTTACCTTATATTGTCTTCGTTAAAGTACAGAGCAATATTAAAGCTGTGTGTGCATGAGTGAGTCTACGTAGCATCTAAAAGTGTGGGCTATGTAAAGTGAGCAGCAGCTTTCGCTATGTGATGTGAAGCCAGTCGAGTTAAACATTGACTGTGTGAAGTGGAGCAGCAATATGCAGTCAGCCAGGCAGTCAGCCCTGTTTAATATTGTCAGTACAGAGCAGCTTGAGTACCAGGCTCTATCTACTAGACCTAGTGCACTCAACAGTCACGGTTCACAAACCACCCTAACGTTGAAAGCAGTGGGGCCTTGTTTCTACACTTGACTGCAGGCCTTTAATATCACACCCTTTACTTTTCCACCCACCACGGATCCCTGCAGGCCTGCCGTACTTTCTCTACTTTGACTCCTGTCAGGCCAGATGCCTCCGCAAATTCCTGCTTCACTTCACTAGCTTTGTAAAATGTGCACCGAAATATCTCGCAGCGAGCCAATTGCGTACACCGTGAAATATTGACTACATGGCCAGTGCAATAAAAACCAAAGTGTAACAAAAGTAAAGAAAACAACTTTGAAGCTGTGTGACTCTTAGTGCAACAAGTTTAAAGAAAAGTTTTTGCCATATTGACTAATGATGGCTCCCATAAAAGGCAATTCGTGTACAGGTCTCCCTGCTTACCTCGACCACTGTTAACTCGAACAATCGTTTTGGTCGACATTTTGAAAATACACATTGGCTGTTAACTCAGTACTACCTTTATCTGAAAGCTCGAACTCCGTTTACCTCGAACTTGTTCTTGGTTCCCTAGCGGGTTCGAGCTAAGCGGGGAGACTTGTAACAGATTGAGTCAGTATTTACGACTTGAGACAAATCGTGGTACCTGACCCAGCAATGCCGTATTTTCTACGCTACACTGCTGCTCTGTAAGTAACATCAACAGCTTTAGTCAGATGGAAAAACAAAAACAACATCAACGAAATGCTTGGGGTTATCCAAAGGTTCACTGGATGTTCAAGCATGTTAGAGCGCAAAAGTTCATGACTTACAGGTTCGAAGTTGATTCGACTTTCATCAACAGTTGGATGCGAAGCAGTTTCTGAATTGTCAATGGTGGAGAATATTCAACTCCCTTCTTCTCTCCGTGTCTCTCTGGAGGACCACCTTGCTGTCCACCTTGCTCTGTCACAGCTAGGTCACAACAGCTGCATACAGTCCCTTCTGGCACGAGGAAAGCTGGCTCCCTTCAGCTGCAGCAGTGCGTGATGATGAAGCTGGTCTGACAGACACTTGACTGATCCTGCAGGCAAACAGCCAGATCCCCAGCGTCTTCAAATCCACCAAACATACACATGCCCCCCATCTCCCGCAAAACTATACGCCTGCATCGCACTGCTACACTGCAAATCGGTTTCCATGACAACAGTCAGTCTTACATGGTTGGCTGACACCAGATGCTAATCGCTATGGATGCAGCTGAGAGAAGGATTCAAGCAGTAGGAAGATTCAAGGAGGCCTGTCAAGGTCCTCAATTCCACTATGCCAACATTAAAATGTCAATTGAACTACTGAACTTGAAGAAAAAGGAAATAAAATAAGCATGAAAGAAAACAACCTACATTTACATATCTAATATTTATATCTCTCTATTGTTTCATAGATGACATGGTGTCACCATAATTTTGGAAGATTTTAAAGACTGCCATAATTTTACAAGAGACAAACGCAGGCCGCATTGTAAATTTGTAGGGGTCTTAGCGGGTACCGAAGCATTCGCGGATACTAAAATCTAGCGGGTACCCGATACACTGAATTTCTACCCGTTACCTGTGACCGATCTTTCATGTCAAACATTACTCTTAACATCACATAAACTGACATATTTGAATTGATCAAAACTTACTTTTCTGAGATAACTTGTCATTGAAACATAATTTAGCACAGAATAAAAAAAGTTTAAATTTTGGCTCAACATATCATGTGTGAACATTTGATGTCTAGACAAAGTAACATTATGGAAAATTATGATCAGGTTTTCTTTGGCTTCAAACAGTAATTAATCAAATATGGCAGGTACCCGTGCCCCAGGTCGAATATTGGCTGTCGAAGCTCCGGGGTAGCAAAAATGTATCCGTTCGACCCCTATAAATTTGTAATGTATTCCATTTGCCATTTTTCAAGATTGGATAAATCTGTAACAGCCGTGACAAAGCCTTTTTAGCATTAAAGATAACAAATCGTGTAAATATAAAATAAATAGTGGTAAAAGTATGTTAAAGTATAAATGTACAGGTAAAAGTCACTTGCGAGCTAAAAGGCTACAAGGACGAAAGCTTTAGGACAAATTTGACTGAAATATATATTGGTATCGCTGTCCAAAGCTGTGTTTGTTATGACTTTTTCAAATATATCCCCACAGTTCCCCATTCGTTCTACTTTCCACCCGAGCTAACATAAGCACACTACAGTAGACACATGTACACACTACAAGGCAGTGTTCACGCTCACCGTTACTAGGCAACACATTTTCTGGCTGCCAGGATTCAGTTTACAGGAATCAAGTGCATTGCTAACTCTAACCACGGTCTCAGGCCATTGTGTGCTCTGCTTCACTGCATGCAGTTCTGTATTGTTAAATCATCAAGAAATCACAGCTTCCTTCAGGCCTAATATGAAGCTGTAACAAAGAAAAGAAAACGTGAAATGCAAAACTCGTTTTTTTTCACATGTTGCTAAAGATCTGATCAATGATCCAAGAAAAGCTAGATCATTATATTTGCGCAAGTCAATCAAAATGCAACTTCAATTGCAAAGCAGTGAAATACGAGCGCAAATTACTCCATGCGACCCACATCCTTAAGGAACAACATTCAATTATAATTCTTGTGTGACAAAAAAACGTCCTGAAAGAATAGAAAATTTTACGGCCACCTTAATGGTCAAATAGGAAAAGTTCTAATTGTTTTTCTAGTTACATAACTAGGCTTAATAGTCAAATTTAATAATTTGCGTCATTACAATTTCCCCATTTCCCTGAGATAGTGTACTCAAAATGTTCAAAGAAACAAATAACAGGGCGAGTACTTCACTCCAGCTGCAGAAATACTTTCAGTAATGAATCAATGATCTGTATCAATACTGGATGGACAGATCAATGTGTACCGCCGGAGGAATCAAGAAGTGGAACATCCAATATTAACATGATCAACAGTAGAATGTCGAGGAGAGCATGACAGTATTGTCACAGCTCCACTATTTGGCGAGGCCACTAATCCACCACTCATTAAGCATCTTCTCTCATTGCTTTTGTCATCAGCATCCATTACCATTGGGGTCTCTGAATATCAATTTTGTTTGAAAGAGACAGATATCATGGTGGTATCTACTTTCCATGTCAGAAAACTATAATGATACATTGGATCAATGACTCTGTGATGACATCTCGAAATGTCTCTTTAACCTGTTAATAGTTTCCTACCTACAGAAAACCTGCCATCCTCCATTTACACAAAACGACTTGTGTCTACATTAATGGAAACCTATTCAATAATCTACACTTGCCTAATATGTTATCTACGAATTATACTTTGAAGCTGTTGAGCAATTGCAACGCGTCAAATTGATTTACCTGCAAGGAATTTTTGCGTTGATATGAATAATATACATGCATGGAAAACAAAGGTGGTTTCCTAATTTGGAAAAGGGAAAAACAGAAGTCAGATAACCATTCCTTCAATTGTACAGGGTTTCAACCATAAAGTTTAAGCAATATATTGTACACAAAATAACCTTCCAGTCAAAGGTTTTAAATGCTAATGCTCGACTGATGTTGTGTTTAAGCAATCAATTAAAACATGAGACAAAAATATTACCCTGTCAGTTGGTTTTTAAAAGAACGCCTCAATTTCTAAGTTGCCTACGTGAATCTATTTGTGAACTTTTATTCGGTATACTAAATTTGAAAACGTTTACCGTGATATCGCACAGCTTCGTCTTTGAATTATCAATGCGCATATGCTACACTGATAAATATAATACACTTTCATAAATGCTTTTGTCCCTTCACCACATGCCGGTGTAACGCGATAGATTGGCCTACATCAAAACACTGACTGCCGTGCAATCCTTACCGGTAAAGATTGCAAGACCCGTTATCAACTGACCTACTTATCAGGCAGCTCTGTGAAGCGAAGGTAGCCGCCATGGCATGACCACCAGCACCTGGAGTCCAGCCACGTGGAAATCCTGCTCTCACCCTGCTCAACACATGAGGAGTTAGGCGGCTCCTTGAAGTGAAGGTAATCGCAGACGCACTTATGCGGTCAAGTGGAAGGAAACAGGTTATCCTGACAGAAACAGATTCACATCAGATATTGTGAATGTAAAAAATTAATTTTAGCTAATAATAATTGCATTCATTATTATTATTATTATTATTATTATTGCTTGGCCATTTCTGGTTTGTATTTGATCATTGTCTTGTGGTATATAGGGGTGCCTATGAGTGTCCTCCCTACCAAGTATGAAGTTTGCCAATCACTTATTTTCTGAATTATAAACAAAAAATATCATTTTTGGATGGTCTTGAAAGGAGTTGTAGGCTGTGTGTGAGCCATGACACAATATGAATGGTCTTGAAAGGATGGTTGCTGGATAACTGGGTGCAGTTAAGTTGCTCTTACTATGACTGGTCTTGAAAGGAGAGTATTTAACTCCTTTCAAGACCATCCAAAATGATATTTTTTGTTTATAATTTGGAAAATGAGCGATCGGCAAACTTCATACTTGGTATGGAGGACACTCATAGGCACCCATATTATCACCAGACAATGCTCAAATATGAACCAGAAATGGCCAAGCAATAGGATACAATAATAATAATAATAATAATAATTATAATAATAATAATAATAATAATGTCGCAAAGTGACTTTTTCCCTTAAAATAGATAGTGATGGGTCAACTTCACAATTCATATTGGAATAGCATTGGGGTATTGAT
>JBCAUI010337185.1:0-15101 GCA_038406195.1 Haplosyllis anthogorgicola | reverse complement strand
TGTACGTCACTTCCTATGTCTTGTCCGACTAATAAACACGTGTAAAATAATAGAACTGAATTGGAGTCTTATTTCAATAACTATGAAATATCTATTCATACTCAAAACAACTTTCAGATACACACAATGTTATCATATTTTGACGGTACAAAATGATACAAAATATGTGATAGACTATACATCCCTCCACAAGGCACATGTTCCAAGTTTGTTTATGTTGTGTGAGGGAAATTATTGAAAAATATTGTTTATAAATAAACAGCTCAGATTTGTACTCGAATTGGATTACAATGTTACCACTTCTTCTGTTACCAATTAGAAGTTAAACTCGATCACACGTGAGTACTCAGCATTTGGGTACATAAGCACACGGCTGTATCGAGGAAGAAAATCTCTTATTTATTGTTAAACCTGAAAGTCCGCACATAAAGCAGGCGAATACACACTGTGAGTCACTACACTTTGTACTTTGAACTGATACAGGTGTGTACCACCCAAAGCTGAGTTGGTCACAATCCATAGCTGAAAAACAAACGTTGATTTTAGCATATCCTTTAATATCTTAATACTTCTTCTATAAATTACTTTTTCAAGTAAGAGACGAAAACACCCAATAAATTTGTTGCACTAAGGAGATTTTGCGCCCTCTATGCATGCTCCATAGGCATTAATGGGAATTGTCGATATTGTGATAACATTCGGACCGCGCTCCTTCAAAAACAAATCTACTGGGTAATCTCAAATGTATGAACAGTAAATAAGCTTGCCATAGCGTTTCTGTCAAATGCTAGATTCTGATTGACATTCTTGACAATTCATTGACAGTTCTTTTCCCTCCACTTTGCAAATAATCATTAAAATAGATATAAAATTTTAAAACAACCAAAAATTACTTTGACCTTCAAATGAACTTAACTTATATGTTAATCTTCAAATCAAGAAATTCCTATCAATTAGGAACCGTAGAGAAGAACAGAAAAACTTCACACTGTGCTTTTGATGTGCTATTGTTCCAAAACCGATAGGAATTTCTTGATTTGGCCCTAAATATGAATTGCAAAATAATAGGAAATATCAAAAACGATAATTGACCTTCGAATGACCTCAACAATGACCCCACAAGGTCAAATAAGTGCAGTCAGTGCAATTACGCAAGGTATGCCGATTTAAAACGGCATTACTTACCTGACATGTATATCAACTTCATAATCAATTAGAAGGGTGAATCCCGTCATAGAAAAGCCTTACAGAGAAATAAATAGCATTTTCCTGAGCCAGATTCCGTCGGTTAGGAGAAACCAGGTCGGATTGGTCAAAAATTAAAATGTACGAAGATTACCGGTATATATAGTTTGGTAAATTGAAAAACAAAATACTTCGTTGTTAGATATTCTATAGACCTTAATTGTAATTGTACCATCCGAATTCCTTTATATCAGTGGGTGGTAAGACATTTCTCTTTTCTGTCAGTAGTCTTCATCTCTTCATGTTGTGAAGATACTTGTAGCTTTCTCAGTGTTATTTGAAAGAACCATTTTCTAAAAGTGGAAAAAGTTAGGTTACCATTAAAAAAAATGCAGATATGTCAATTTACAAATCAAAGCATTTCGTCTAAATAACCTAATTCACGTCATTCACAGAATGTTTTGTGCTTGTGCCCAATGTCTGCGCCCGACGAATGGTTTTACAATTAACAAAAGACTGAAATACCGTACTAGTGGGTAACACGCACATTCTCAGGCTTCACCATCTATCAACGAATAAAAACGAGAAGCAGATAAAATAGTGAAAAAACCTCTCGTTTCCGAGAATAGTTTGGATTTTCTAAAAATACCACGGTGCAAACCAGATCTACAATGTATGATGTATTTCTGTTGATATCAAGAGCAATAGTGACGGACTTCCGCAAAACGCTGGGCAGACAGGCCATGTTCTCGTAGTTTCAAACGCCTTTACGGATCACATTGCGAATGTCTGTGGGCAGTCATTTATTTTTGGTAAATTTAAGTGGTTTAGCCATCCACGCAAATAATTGCAGATCGATTTCCCGTTAGTATTTTGGCAGTTCTGAGCAAACATGTTGCGCCCGATGGAAATTAAAACTTCTCAGGCATACATGTTCCAGCCACATGCAAAACTATTTTATACACATGATAGGGTAGCAAGTGTGCTCTGGTGTTGGTATACTGATCATCTTTAATTGGAGCTCAGTCGTTTTTCGTTTTTTTGTATACTTTCTACAAAAGCGTACAGAACATATCTTGTGTGCTCATTTTTCCTGTTTCCCGCAATTAGTCCAGATGACCAGGTCAATCGGGATACATAAATCAACAAAACTAATGTGGCAGAAACATCCAGATGTGTACATTTTACACCGCGGAAACTATTTCACGTTTTTGTATACGTTCAGGTGAATTTCACATTAGATGCTTTCAGTCTTCCAGATTGAGAATACCTGGTGGCCACTACCTAGAACAAATAGATTTTTAATGGTTCCAGATCTTCAGAATTCTTCGCAATTGCTCTTTTCCCTCTGAACATCACACGCCATTAGTCATCACTATTTGTCAGTTGGAGTTGTTTATTTTCAGTTTGTGTACGGCCCTTGGTTTTTAATCCCACTCCCCCGGGGGCTTTTCCATAGGTTTCATTGCTCACCAATCAGTCAATAAAGCGAAGTCTTTGAAAAATCGATAGCAAAACATATCAGTCTCATAAAGAAAGTTTGGGTTTTCTGGATGTTTGTTCACAGGTAAAATACGGCAGCACAACTGCTGACTTATCAAGATGGAAAGGAGAAGACAGATAAGCAAGCCTACTGACCATATCCCGGATCATGACCTATGCGATCATCAAACCCTATTTTCCTATCACTATCCCATAGCTTTTTTACCTACCTCGGTAATAGATTTTGATTTAATGGACTTGGTTTCATCAACCTCAAAGAGATATCAGCTCTTACAAGAGTTTTAAAAAGTTCAGCTTGTGGGAAATACGGATCTCAAAGCTTTGAGTTTCTGAGCTATATATCCAGTCTGATTTTACTACCGTCACTAACACATTTTATATTGCCTTGGTAGATTTTCCAAACTTAGCTTTCTTCGCATTAAAAATTACGT
This sequence comes from Haplosyllis anthogorgicola, assembly GCA_038406195.1. Lineage (NCBI taxonomy): Eukaryota > Metazoa > Annelida > Polychaeta > Phyllodocida > Syllidae > Haplosyllis > Haplosyllis anthogorgicola. Next base: position 11,982 of record JBCAUI010337185.1, on the reverse strand, counting down.
TGCTGGTAGAAGCAATTTATGTGAGAGAATTTGTTACTATGATAGACATTTTGACGTGAAAGATATTTGTTTCTATAAAACTGCTTTGAAATAGAGAAAATGCAGGTGTGGAGGTGTTCGAAACATACAAAACAACACAATTAGCTCTGAGAATATAATCCATACCTTAAGTCACAAACCCACTTCAATAAATACTGCCAGCGGTAATGGCTGATTGAACCTATAACCAGGCTATATATAAACCCTAATAAGTGTGTAATGAGTACTTGATATCTAAGGCAAGATATAAGTACATCCAATATGTTAGTAAACCTGAAACAAAGAGGGAACACATTGCTTCGGTAGAAGCTTCACAAGTAACAGCATGAGATGCAGATGTAATGGTAGATAGCAGATGTCGGCAGATGACCATCTCAGTGACATTTGCCCGAGAATGTAGCGAAAAACGCAAAAAACGGAACCTTGAACTCGTGACTTGTCAAAACTTCTCATATGAAGCCGTGTGCTTCGTATGTTTTCGATAATATTTTCTTTAACCTTTATCTTTATTGGCGGCTTCATCCAGATGTACCATGCAGCTTGGTCTGTTTTGGCAAAAGAAAAACCCACCGCCGAGGCATTTCCCTATTGAACTTAGGTAAAATCGTAGGAATCCGTCTTACAACGAAGCTGTTTTTATATTCTTACGCTTTACAAAAGTTCATGTACTTTGGATTTGTGCCCACATTTCTTTGCCTTGAAAAGCACTCCTGACTGGGTTTGTCAACTATCTTGTTAGCTGATTACGGTAGACTGGTTACATATGTTTTAATTATCACTTGCCCTAAGCCGCTGGCCAGTCCCGAGGTAAGGGTAAGAAATACTGACTGGCAAGTAAAGCCATTCAGCTTGCGCCTCTTCTCTTATTGTGCGGTTGGCACAGCTTCCGCACGGCACTATCACTCTGATTGGCTACTTGCTTTACAGCATGGATCCCTTCTTATATACTTCTATCTCCGTTTTCCTGATATAAACAAGACAATACAGATTGAGCGCAACATATCTTTGCATTCAATATCTATTGTGTATTGCTCTTGGACAGAGATAAAAAGTTATGTGTCATCTATTCTAAATGAAAGGAGGTGCGTTTATTTCTAATGCGGATATAATTTGACAGTTTGACAATATAGAAGAAAGTGGAAAGAATCATGGAAAAACATCTGCTCTTTCTCGGTTTGACATTTTTAGTCGTATGTGTCTTCGCACGGGATATTGTGGTGGACAAAAATGACGAGAGGTTTCAACGATATCTCAAGAAGTACCGTCGTACGTCTGCTCCCGAAGAAACAGACAACAGACCTGTTGCTATTCCTTACAGAGGCAGATTTACTGGCGGTGCCTATGCATATTCCAGAACCTATAACCAAAGAACAAGATACCAAACAGGGTATGATCAAAATGAGCTGGAACGACAAGAGGAGAGAATAAGGCAAGAGAGAGAAAGAAGACAACAAGAAAGTCAAAGAAGAGCTGAACAGGAGAGACTGTTGAGAGAACGAGAGCAACAAGAGAGAGAAAGAAGGGAAAGGGAGAGGACACAGCAGGGGAACCAAAGACATGTTGAGCAAGAGAGATCAGACAGGGAGAGAAGGCACGAAGAGAGTCAAAGAGCCATTGAACGACAAAGATTAGAAAGAGAGAGAATGGCCAGGACTGAACGTCAGAGGCTAATAGAAATAGAAAGGAGGCAAAGAGAACAACAGCAAAGAGAACGAGAAGAAGCTGAACGACGACGACAGCAAGAAGAATATGAAAGAGCTATCAGAGAACAACAAACAGAATATGAAAGGCAGGAGAGAGAAAAAATGGCACAGAGAGAGCAGGAAAGACTTCGACAAGAGGAAGAAAGGAGGAGACAAGAAGAACAAGAAAGAGCACGAAGAGAGGAAGAAGAAAGACGAAGAATTGAGGAGGAAAGAAGACAACAGCAAAGGCTGGAAGTGGAAAGACGAAGGCAGCAACAAGCTCTGGAAGAGGAAAGAAGAACACAGCAACAAGAAGAAGAAAGAAGGAAGCAGGCTGGAAGAGATGTGGCCCAGGGCCAGACCCAGGGTCCCGCAGATCTCAACTACATCAGGGCCACCCTGAGAGGCGAACTCGAAGCTATCGTGCGAGAAATGAGAAACCAATATGAGGACTCTATCTCAGGAAGAAACATGCTTGCAGGGATCTCCAGACAATTAGAGGTAGGTCTGAGTGCATTTCCGTATTTCCTGGCATATTAGTGATACCAGTACGAACAGACTGCAGCCAAAACTCTAAATGATTTAGAAGCACAAGTGTGCAAAGTTCACGGATGAATGACTTTAATGGTAATGAGCTAGCTCAGATCTCTTCTCATAGTCTAAATTTATGTATGTGACTGTGGAGACGTAAGATGTCGAAGGTAAACAATACAGAATTAGTCGAATTAGACCGAACTTGAATGTGAGAAAAATAAAAGAAATCAATCAAAATAACAGGATCCTTGATAATATTTCCCCGAGAATGCAATGCACGAAAAGTTGTCCAACCCCAACCACTTATATGTAATAAGGAAATACCATGGGTAACCAAGATCGGATCCTTTTGATCGGAACCTTTGATTTCGATTCCTTGATATGATTTCTGAACTTTGACTTCTCCCTCCTACCTGCTACGAAAAGGCAGAGCCACATTCGCATCAAACTACAGCTGATGTCATGTTTTATTTATCAATTGGACACCCACGAGCACTTTGAAATTATTAAATAAATTCGATGAGTAATATATTATCCATATGAAATTATTGCGGGAGTGGTAACAGTTGTAGCCTTGGCACACCTGAAAGATGAGGCCTCTTATATCGTGACTGGCGCAACTTTGCAATAGTTGGATCCATGTCCAAACATCTAGAGTTTCTTTATATAAACACTAGAAACTGTCCATTGTAAGATAGCATCTAAATCACTCCGACAGATCTACAGAGACTAAATTTGTTTATAAGTTTGTTTTTACAGCTTCTATATAAATAAGAAGGAACTGTTTAATGTTGACTTATTTTTCCTTAATGTTGACTACTTTTTCCAGCAAAGGTTTTACGTATGTATGAACATCTTGTCATAGTACTATTTTTATCCGTAAAGTACTATTGCAAGTATCTTTTAAATAAATTCAGTATCTGCAGTTTATTTCTTACTACGATACTTTGATTCCACTTTAATATCAGAACACAGTTCATGTACACAATATTTACAAATCACTCTTCTGAATTGCTCAAAGTGTCTGGTGACATATTTTGTCTCCAGGATGTTTGAAAATAATTTCTTTCATGAGTTAGTGATTTGCAATCGAGATCGTTGCCGACTTGCTTGAGGCTTTTTCCGAGCAAGTTACTGTTTGCTTTCAATAGAGGTCTGAAAATGTATAGTAATGTTGATTGTAGGCACTAATATTAATATTTGCTTTTATAACATTATTGGACGCACACCTTCATCTACACATGGTTCAACTGGGTTCATCCACTTGATTACCTTATTTATCAAACACACGTGTGCACAATATTCGGAAATATTGCAAAAAACACTGTATGCCTTTGCTTATTTTCTATTATATTCACAATAATATTGTGCATGGATCTGATCGTGGTTTTCGCAGCTTGATTACTTAACTAATTTGCACAGGGGATTAAACAGCTGTACTCAGTTACGGAGTGTATGTTTACGATGTGATACTGTGTCATTTCAGTACATATACAACTATTGTCTTATTTATTTACTTTCCACAACAATAAAACACAGGTACAACTATTAGCATTATTTACAATCCATACCTGCCATAAATATTTCTAAATATAAATCTGGCTCTGACTACTCATTGGCGGATCCAGGGGAGGGGGCGGGAGGGGGAGAATTTTTTTCATTTCATGCAGTTTTTGCCGATTTCCCCCCATTTTTTAGGGTTTTTTCGAAAAAGGTTGGGTTGGCGCCCCCCCCCCCCCCCACGGGAAATCCTGGATCCGGGCCTGCTACTGACTCGTCATATTCAAAATAGACATTTATGCGATAACAACGCATTACACGTGTATATACCTGTATTCATTTTGGTGCCGTCGCCACCGTTGAATTTGACAACTATTAAAGACCATTCCGAGCCACAACGCAAGCATCTAAAACGCAAAGGAACGGTTATCATGGGAAGGAGCGTTCTTTCATGTTACTAAGCAGACCTGCATTTAATGTCCGTTATTCCGGAGATAATTCACGTTCATGGCCACTAAACAGTAATGTTTTGCAAACATGTACAATATCTTTGAAAATTTATGCATAATCAATGACATAATGCATTATACAGTAAATACTTACTGGGATACAGACAGATTTTTCCAAACAAAATTTCAGTTCAACTTAGCTAAGCCCAGTGGTGGATTGAAACAAAGGGTTCGTGTGCATGCAGATAACCTAATTGAACACCGATGCACGAAAGGGCGTTTCTTTTCCTTACCCGCTCTGGTTATCTAATTACACAAACCATGTATGAGTGAATTGGAGTCCAACGTTGATGGAAGAATGTATGTATTTAACTGCACGTACTGTGGTTACTGCGTTGATTGGAACAACAACAAGAACGATGCACCACATTAGGTTAAATGTGGTACTTGTATTGTACTGCATGCAGGAATAGGATAATCATAACAGTTTATAATTTGGAGGGAAAAGCTCCTTAACGGTATTATTGTGGGTAAAAATAGATAACTAAAGTATATGTTAAAAATCATGCTAATTAAACCCAAAGGCGTGAACCTTTTGTGACAAAAGTCCTTCGCTTAATTGCCATATTCCCGCAAGACGACAACCCGAAGGATTACACAAATTGTTTTCTTAGATTCAGTGTTTATGTACTTGTCAAACATGTTGGTTGCACTTACCATAGTGGAAATGGCAGAAACAGACAACATATGAGCTGTTATTATAAACAACATAAGAGGCACTTTGTATATCTGTTCAGTAAATCGGCACAGCTTGCTTTCTTTATTACCCACGTCAACATCAAGATATTGCGTATTTTTGTCTTGTATATTTTATATTCCAAAAAATACAAGGATACTATTGCGATTGTTTATAGGGTGATAGGAAAGATAAGCGTTCCGAGGTAAAAACTACAAATTCAATTCGTGTTATTCTAGACGACCACCAATTGAGCACTTGACCTACACGCAGCTTCATTGAGCGAAGCTGTCATAGCTCATTAAACAAGTGGTCATACGTGAAACTCCAAATTTCTTTGGCGTATGGCAAAACATGTTCTTTCGCTGTGTAGAAGTTCAAAAAGAAAGAAACGACAACCACAAGTTACTAGTAATATTATATTTATCTTAACCTAAGCTACATGATGGAGAGGTGTCTGTAAAACTAATTACTATTAGGACTATCTAATGATTTAGAATGAGCTGTTCAAATGTACGACACCATGAATCCATCACAGCTTCAATCAAAAAACTATTAGGCTTTAAGATGGTTTGCATGAGCTTCAGAATTTCCATGGTATGTGAAATCCACGGTGCTTTATTGCAATCCAGGTGTGGTTTAGTGAGGCGGGCAACTGATATTTAGTAAGAAAAACACCATCAGAAGCGCAAGTTTTTACATCAATTGTATATTATCATACACTCAAGGCAGATGACACAGATTTATTACAAAAGGGCCAGTTAATTGATTGTACAATGCACATCTAATATTAGGCGTTATACAATCATCATCCACATCTGTAAGAACCTTTCTTTAACAACATTTTTCTTATATTTAAGGTTCTTCTGAACAGACTGGAGAAACAGATGCAACAAAATCCAAGCGATGATACCAGGAATGTAAAGGAACAACTGGAACTGTGGATGAGAAGACTAGAAGAAATGGCAAGAGACGACACATTCGACTGTGAAGCGGCCGAGAGAGAGATCAAAGCACTGAAGGGTAAAGTAGATTACGTGGAGAGGCTGATTGTCCACCAAGGCCATTCCCGTGGTAGCCAGTACCGTCGTTCCACTACGCCGCGACCCCCGACTGTCCCCGAAACCAGCAACCCGGAGCAGCCAAATGCTGTTACTCTGCAGCGACCAGCAGAGGTGAAACAGCGCTGGGAGCAACGGCAACAACACACGGGATACAATCAGGGGTCAGGGCGTAACAACCAAGTGGACAAGTGGTTACCGGCCACCCAGGAACGCTACAACACCCGTATGGCGGCGAGTAAGGGTCGCGAGAGACATATGACTCAACGAAAGCAACAAAGTCAGCGCAAGGCGGATGAGATGGTACGAGGCTTGGTTGAATCCGACAAGAAACCATGGAAACCACGCAGAGGCCGAATCCCTTCAAAGGGGCTTACCGGTCTTCTGGATCACAGAGTAATCAATCGCGCTGAGGTTGATCCACTAGATGCCATCTGGATAGAAGAACACACTGGTCCACGAACAATAGTGGTGGACAATCCTGGTGTCAAGCATCCAGATTGGTTAATTAGACAAGGACAACAACAAAGTAGTGCCAGAAGAAAACAATTGCAAGAAATAAACGTTTATCATCAGTCTTATGACAGGGGCAGAACGGGATATGATGACAGGTATTTGGGTGACCAGAACTCCTACGGTAACGTTGTAGACCATCAAGTACCACAACACCCACAATCATACTCAAGACAAACCTACAACGCCACAGGTAATTTACCTTAGACTCAAGAATTCCGTCTTGTATTGTAATACGTCGAGATCGATAGGCCCACTAGAATGATATAGACAGGTTGGAAGTAAAGGTTAACTTATTAGTGTGTGTGGTACTAGCATAAAAAAGAGACATTAGTTATCACTGTCTAAAGGGTAACTACGGAGCCTGTAAATGAACTGGAATGTTTCAAAGAGAAATGCTACAAGATCTTTCTGTGAATGAGTATGAATGACGTTCTCACATGAATCACTATAGCAAGAATTTTCCTGTAGCAAAATCAATCAAATGTATGCAACGAATCTAGCATTACTTCTAAGAACTACTCCGTTGTACAATACTATCCTTACATCTTAAAACGTTAGCTCAAGTTGAACCAATCTTTGATACAGGTCACTCATACCGATAGTTTCACAATTAGTTTTGCGCGCCGCGTCTATCATATCATGCATACTTCTGAACATATCTCGTGACCAATTCAATTAAATATTTGTATATATTTTTACATGTAATCCATGACATTGCATGAAGAGTAGCATTTTCGTAAATTATATAGTGATACAAGCAATTGTACAAAGTCTACTAACATGATGTATCTAAATGAAATATGCTGCATTTTGAGGCATACATTAGAACCAAGTTTGATTTTTAAAAAGCGCAAAAGAACGTTCCAAGTGTGAACAGAAGCATCTTGTTGTATATATATTGGTAACCAATCTTGTAAGGTGTAATGTTACAATTGCATGCTATTAAGTCTAATTTTCTGCCTTGAATAAAGTTAAGATGCAGATAAATAGAAAACGCTTTTAGTTACAGAAAAACATTGGAATCAGTACTGAGAATAACTACTAACCCATAAGGAAATCATTTTGTATGGTCCGATATGAAATATATTATTTGCTCAGTTCGAAAGTTTCAAGTTATCTTAAATCTACAGTTTTCTTTCAACACAATCAGGAACCTTAGCCTTGAGCCCTACACAGCTGAGGAATCTTAAGCTGCACTGGTACATAACTTGTAAGTAATTATTAGCAGGATGTGAGTTCAACTGTACCAGATAAAGTGCGATGAGTTCTGATATAAACAAATGCTTTGGGGATATTGCTCTGCAGAAAACATTATGTAACACAGTTTTGGTTTTTACCAGTTTAAATCCACATTTGGTACACATAACTGCTCCTCAGCTTCATTAAATAATATCTATAATGGTTTTTGTCAGGGATTTCTTGCGCTCAATGTGTCTTCATTTACGTGCTGCTTAGTAATGAAGCGTTGTAAATACACAAACACAAACAATGCGTAGGCAGTGACACGAAAAATAAGTATTTTCGACTGAAAACCATAGGAAACCCAATCTCCTGCCAGTTTCTCCCGACGGACACTTGTTTTCTTACAGATAATAGAAAAAGCAAAGAAAGTCTCTATTATCGTACTGTTTGGATGATGAATAGAGGAGGAAATTAATGACCACATACCACAGTAAATAACACGATGGCAAGCATATTTTGTTAATTGGCCGACTGTAATCATAGCTGATAGTGATTTGACTGACATTATACGTATCCATCATCCACGGATGTTTAATTAAACTAGTAGCATAGAATGGAAAATGGAATGTTAGTCACACTTCACTGCAGTTATGTGACAAATGAGAACTGCATGCTGCCTTAAAGTATACCTGAACTACCTATTCTTGGCAAGTTAGGTTCTTGACAGAAATCAAATCAGAAATTGAAAAAGACCCGTGAATCTTTCCATATCAAGTTAAACTTTCTAAGCCAAATAAGTAAACGAAGTACAGTGTAACATTAGGCCTACTGACCTTTGGAATGTTTGTTCTTTTAAGTACATAAAAACAAACGTCAAGTGCAAAGTGTACTCGTTTTGTCCAAGAGATTTGTTTTGATTACGCAATTTTTAGGAAGGTCAGTAGTAAAATGCATCGTAGATTGTGTTATGACTTTGATAAACCAAAGAGCTTCGGCAGCTTATATTGTGATTTATGTTCTATCTCAGTGCGCTAGAAACTGGCACCGCAAAGGAATTGGGTCATTGAGATAAAAAGCCAGGTAGCTAAAGAATATAAAGATATGGGAGCCAGGAGGTCTAGATTGGCATCTGGTTTGAGGTTGGGCCTTATGTCAATTTAGGCAATGGGGTATCCCAGTGGGTGCTTTGAGTGGGAGTTAGTCACCCGACGTTTGACATTGGTCAATTAATATGGTAAGGAGAGCCCCACTTTGATTAACATCCACTAAGTATTCACCCCAGGACTTACCTTGGTAATTCAACAAGCCAATAGTTACAAGATCCCACCAGTTATATTATTAGGTCTCCTCTTGTAAGCTAAAGAAAATAGTATTTCTTGGCAAGCTTGTATCTTGCCGTCTAGTAAAGAAACAAACAGCTTAATGTTACTGAGAGATATTTGTTTTGCAAGTAAATTTGTGTCTCAATCTTTTTGTGCTCTTATGATGATAAATTCCGTTTTCGGTTTTCCTTGTGTCGCATTTGGCTTTATCAACACGAAGAAATCTACTACACAATGAAGTTTTTCCTAAAGAAATACATAAAATAAGAAACTGTAGACCTAGATCGGAAAGATGAATGTTGCCTGCAAAACCACATGTTCAAAGAAAAATATATTGTAGAAAGGTGAAGAAAGTATTAATGATGATGTTGTACAGCTATCTGTCAACTTTGGTTATTCAGTGATAATAAATGTTGGCTTTCTTTGAAAGCTACACCAAAACTATTAGCTACAATGTCTGCTATCGTGTTGTTACCATTCCATACAGTGATAGATAGCTGTATCATTAAGAAGAAAAATGCTACAAAAAAGCAAAAGGTTATTTGTTAAAGCAACACAATCTATACGGTGATAGATATCGCAGTCAAAACTAATTCGTTTAACAAGGATTGAAAACAAGAACAAATGTGACGATCGAACAAGATGACACATGTTATTGTTTGATTGTGAAACTGAGTTTTGACTGCAAATTTCAGTAGTCTAACCTGATGGGTATTTTCCAGTCAAATTTACTGACTAAATCCCTCTTCCATATCATTGTGTATCTCACCATACGAATGAATGTTGAGCATGTTGCCTGCACTGCATACCAAGAGAAAATAGTTTCTTAGATCTATCTGATGATAATATGTAATGAAAGTGCACCTGCTAAACCTGAAAGAAATTTAAAAGCATAAGGCTTGTAAGGAATGATGCTCCTCAGAAGTCGACCATCCTCACATTTCTCCAGTCGTAATATCACAGACATGCCATCACATTGCTTTTTGACGAGAGACCACCATTTCCATCCTAAGTGCCTGTCGCCTCTGATTTTGCGCCAATCCTGCGTCGTCCATCCACTCACCCATTCATCCATCACACACACGCATGTACACAGATAGACATGCATACATACATGCGATATTTACAATTGTGTATTTCAGGATTTTGTCCGGGCTATGTTGACAGGTTGGGGGAGGCACGGTCTGTACGAAGGGTATCTGAACCCATCATTGGAGCCTGGATGAAGGACACAGCTCATTCTGACCCACGTATCTGGGCAATAGAAGAGAGCAATGCCTTACACTGGGATGAACTCCTGGAGTATTCCAACGAGGATGACTTCATTAACCAGCGATCACCAATCAGACACAGCCTTCCTGAGCGATGCTCAGGTCTCGGAGCTGTTGTTTATAATGGCGACCTCTATTGTCAATTGTTCGCACATCTGAGGAAAACCAAACCTGTTATTGTCAGGATAAGGTTATATGGGGATGTTTTGATCTCCAGGGCGGAGCTACCAGGGAAACAAGTTGGAACAAAAGGTTGGGCTGGAGCTTACATGACCGTCCAGCTGTCTGCAGATAGTTCAGGTATCTGGGCAATCTTTGCAGGTGAAGATGAGCTTCTCAACATCTTTCAGCTGGACACAAATCTCAATAAGTTACAAGGCTGGAGAACCACAATTTCTAAAGACAGTGTGGGCCCAGCCTTCATGGTTTGTGGGGTCATGTATGCCCTTAACAGCCACTATGCTAATAGTGTTCCCTATATCTATGACACTGCGTTATCACAGGGTAGACACCTCACCGCTAAAAGAATTGTTATGCCATTTAAAGACTTGGCAACTGTACATTACAATCCGGTTGACAGTGAACTTTACATGTGGACACTGGCAAGAGAAGAAAACAGGAACACTGGGTATGGTAAATTTCGATTTACCGTGAGATCAAGGGTATATGGAGTCGCAGTGAAATTACATGTACATCTTTCTACAGTCAGGGTACACATGTAATTAACTATTGTGCAACAGAAATCTTCTGTTAATCTGTTAATCTTCTCTTAATATACCAATACAAATTTCGTGATATTAAAGTTTTTTTTAATTAATTTTGCGTGAAAAAATTGGCAAATTTGCTTAATTAGGAAGGCCAATTTGTGTCACTTGAAGTAAAAGAACTGAAATTAACTCAAAAATTACCAATTTTAGTAATCAACCTCAATTTAGTCTTTTAAGGCCTTAGTGCCAGTTATTTTTCTAAAAAATAGTATCAAATTGTTTACCTAATAGGTCAAATTTGCTAAGTTTTTAGGCAAAATATAATTCGAAAATTTTTATTTTTATTTGATCAGACCAAAGGGTATGTACCCTGATGATTTGTATAACATTTGTGGATAATGAGACAAATTTGACCAATTGTCCGCCTGTTGTGCAGGAAACATTGCGGAAGAAGCTTTACATACAATCCTTTGGTGTAAACTTTACAATACGTATATATTGTAGAGTCGGTTCGATAAAGTACTTATACGCATCAGGTATAAGGACACGGGAATCCCATATTTGGTCATTTAATGTTAATTTAACCCATCCCGTAATTTACTAAATGTACAATAAAATGTGATAATTTATGTTAAATGTACATTAAGTTAGTCACATTAGCACCCCGAATTAAATTTTTTTGTATTGGATAATTAACTTATGGAAATTACATTATTATTATTATTATTATTATTATTATTATTATTATTATTATTATTATTATTATTATTATTATGCCAACGATGAGTGCACTGTGACTAGTTTAATGTGTGTGTTGAATTTTTGTTGTGTTGTTCGGATAAGAAACATGTTACATTCATGTTTGTTAGTGTTGGAATCGATTTCTTAGCTTCAGTACCGGTTATCGGTTCTTCTAAACAACAAATAATCGATATATATTGAAATTTACACTTTTATTACATCAGCAACAAAACTACACA
>JBCAUI010337074.1:0-15101 GCA_038406195.1 Haplosyllis anthogorgicola | reverse complement strand
CCAATTCTCAATTATTTATTATTTGCATTATTTATTGTAGCACTGCCCATGCAAGTTGCTACCTCAGCTGTTAATATAAGTTGTCATTATTGAATTGAGAAGGAAATAAATGTGATAGAAATGCCTTTAAGCTTTCGCTTGCTCTTTGCATTCACTCCGCCCCATTACCAATTGTAGCTATTCGACAATAAAAATCAGAAAAATATGTGATAAAGTCAACTATTATTTTTTTCCGCTCTCAAAATTTTCTTCATTGATACGTAATCCAACATATAAAAGAGTCCGGCCTAACGTCAAGCCAGATGTTCCAGCAACGTTAAGATGTTGCTTCTTTGGTCAAGGTCAGGCAATAAGTACAATAACCACAGATGTAAAGTATAAAATCTTACTATAAAAGGAGTTCTAAACGTACCTGGATTGATAAAACACCTGTTTGGTCAGCTACTCGTAAACATAAATATCCAACATATTCTAGTATCACCAACCGAAAGTTACGAAAAGCAACATAAACCAACAAGAGGACACGAAATATTTTTAAACTTCCATTTTCCACCTATCTTTCTATCTATCCAGCCCTGTGTACCTGTGCCAGGGTAAACACTGGGTATGAGGATTGGGTATGACCCAACATAAGTTATGTTGGTGTGAGTACTCATGTGTGACAATCATTTTGTCATGAGAACTTGTTGGGATCCACGCTGAGCAGCCAAAGCCTCCTCAAGCATTAAGCCAATTCAGCACCATTAAAGTGCTGCAAATCTGTCGGTCCTCTCATTTATTCTCATGAAGATGCGCTGAGATTGGATCATTTCAACTCCTGAAATTTGTTTTCATTTTGCAAAACACAGAATTTCACGTTGTTTCCTTCATTCAAAAGCCTCTGGTGTCGACAGAAAAATTCGGATGTGTTGATGTCCATCTATTGCCCACATTCATTGAATAGCTCTTATGTATTACAATGAAGAAGTTGTATTCATTTTGTGAAAAAACAGAATTCATCTGAATCTGTCACATATTTTTACAAAAACAACACTACAACGTACATTTGTACTGTTCATAAACTTAAAGATTCTGCATGGAGATCATCGAGCCTTCAAGAAAAGAGGTGTCAACTTAAAATGATATGAATAAAGGTTGGATAAAGGATCTAAATTTGATAAAATGAGAGACCTACATTTCGCTAAATCTCATACAACCCCATCTCCTGTATAAAATGTATTTATGCTCATTTGTGTGGTAATGCATGGGCATTTCTAAATGATAACCGTAATAATGGTATGAAAACGGTTATTCAATTAATTGTCCTAATAGGGAAACCGTTTCAGTTGTAAGATCGTCCCCTGGAACTATTTGTGTATAATAGTGTAAAACAGTAACTGGACACATTGGTACGAGTAATCCAACACCATTTGTGCAACTTTTGATTTATTTCGCCATGAGGTAAACTGCTGGATAGAGTTTACTAACCATAGAGTTAATCCGACAAAAACGATGATCACAACAACACCAGGTTAACTGTGGGATTATGAATGTAAGCACGCACTTGGGACAGTTTCAATAGAAACAGAAAAACACCGTATAAAACCCATACAGAGCACAAAACACCAGATGCAACACAATTTATGTATAAAACTTCGAGGCAGACAGAAAACTAGACCAGACAATTGCATATGTCGGATCAAACGTTGAATAGAACATGGATCCTTTTTGCATAATGCAACGTGTGAACTGCGGTTTTTCTCGGTATCTATATCTGGATCTAATCTAGATCTAAATTAAAAAAAGTTCCCACATGGTGCGGTGTAAATAGGTCATATTACGAAATACAAAATGATATTAACATTCGACACGTACTTTGAGAGCCGATGGTAGTATATAGCTGTTAAACTTTGTCGGATGTGAGCTTCTCATCCGCCACGAAAATACTTGATAGCAATCTATTTCAACGTCACATATTATTATCATTATCATTACTCCATCGTAATTTTCGTGATTTCAAAATCAATGTTCATTTTCATGGAGAAGTGGGAAAAGCTAAAGTGTGCAAACGTCAAGGACAGTTATCCGTCAATATCCGTCAGACACTTTTACCATGGTGTTTGAGGGACGATAGCAAAGAAAGGCTACACACCTAAGATACAACGCCAGTCCAGTACACAAATATAACGAAGCCTTGGTAATACTTCCATATCTATTCGTCTTAGAAAAAAAATCATTAGTGATCCAAGATACAAGTGGGCAAACAACATCCCTCTGGAATTCTTACGCAAAGATAACTTTTTGATACAAAAAATACAACAAAAAGTGTCATACATAAAACACAAAGTTCAAAGAAATGACTTTCGATTCGCAATCTTTTTCAAACTACGTCTTTTAAAGCTTGTTTAATAATCGTGGCTTTCCAAAATCATCGTCAACAGGAAAGACATATTTCAAATGCCAAGTTATTTTACTCACTTGCCAATAAAGAGTCAAACACGCAATGTTAACATTGTACATCAAAACTAAAGTTACTAACTACATTTCTCAGGACAGCTCTAGTGACCTGCCAAATTCAGTTCCTACAGGTATATTAGAAAATTGAGTTCAGGGTCATTGAATGCATGCAAATAAGGGCAGTTTGCGTGTATTTCAGTATATTATGCTATAGTTTATTTTTATTGTACACAAGCTTGTCCAAATGTACGCCTTTCATGACAGACTGGTGTTTGTCATTCCCAATCCAGCGATAACGAATCTTTATTTAGTTCAAACAACGATGGTCAGTACATTTTGATGAAAAGATCATTTTATAGCAATAAGTTGGTTCACTCTACTGTCAACTGCCGCCCGAGCAAACTATGTAATCACGAAAAGTCAGTTTTCATTTCTTCAGTGGGGGAAATCGCATTTACTGCCCTTGGGGGGCCAATTTTGATCAATATGGTACTTTCCCACAATTGTCTTCAAAATTTCTACGCACGAAGTCAATCATCTTGTAACTAGGGACGATCTGCGATCTCCTCCAACGAGAAGGAAAGGCTATTTCACAGACTATCAAATCGGTCCGTCACATATGTCACTACTGCCTTCACTCTGTTGGTCCACCACATACAAATTTTATTATATTCCTTTATTTTGAAACCAATGGCCTTATCAATTAAATAAGCATACAGTATGTGATAGCACTATAAATGGTACCATATGGTTTGCGGAAAGAATTTCCAGAGACTAGCATTGTTTGAGTAATAGAGCCTGATTATTCTAAAAATTAGATCACTAATTCTCTTATGGTGTTAAACACTGAAAATTGTTTCCCCAACCATTTGGCACTTTTTATAGCTTACTAACATACTGAATACTTATTTAAGTGAGCAGGTGATTTCTTTCAAAACAAAATGAATTAAGTAAGATGTAAACAAATTTTCTACCATATAAATTTTGCAATTTCTACTACTTCATGTTTATTCCACCAAACAAAAAATTGTATGGTGTATCTTGTAATTGGACATATGTGGCAGACCATGTGGTTTTTATGTGGAAATAGAGAGCAGTAGTGACATATATGGCGGATCGATTCGATAGTCTGATTTCAAACCAAGGATCTGTGCAAAATTTTCAAATTTCAGAACAATTCAGCAACACACTACATTCTGACTTCATTCAGTGCTTGGCATGATAACAGTCTCACCAGTCCTGTAGTTTAATGTAATTATTCTCAATTTTAGCAAATAACTTAAAATGCCCTTGCTCCAATGTCATACATTAGCGAATTGCCACATGTCATGCAATGTTTAATCTCGCCAAGAAAAAATATAGAAGACTACATAATAAAACTTTTAAATTTGGGTTATGCACACGCAGGTTCATAATGAACTGTTGTTCTTTGTCCTATTAATTCCAATATTTACAAAATGTGTACCAATGTTTTGAAAACACATACTTTTTGGCTCATTTGGCATTATTGCCAAAAAAACCCTTAAGAATCATGAATTGTCCATCGTCAGTTGTCATTTTCATTGTCATTGTTGCATTATCTGTGCACACTTGCCCTGAGCGCCACTATTAATCATAGAAACTTTATATCATGCACAAATATACACCTATGTCCTGTCTCAAAGCCCAACAAAAATTATGTTACTGTAGCCTTTATTCTCAAATTAGCAGCCATATTTTTTGTTTTCTGTGGACCTTACTCCTTGACATACAGTTGATAATACAAACTCTGAAAAAGCACCTGCATACACTCTTTATTTCTTGTAAAACTGAAAGAATTGATTCCATTAAAATTTTCAATTTGGCAGCCATATTCTATTGGTATATAAATCAAATATCTGAGATTTGGTCTTAGACACTTTATTTGTACCCATTTGATATTTTGGAACTACATTGGTTTTTGATAATACCACGTACGTCCCTAACCTGGCTCACTTGTCAATGGCTTTTTTCCAATGCAAGTGCCATTGCATAACACAGGCTGATTTAAGGACATGACTAATGCGAATCCAATAAATAATCTCCTTTTAAACACAGAAATAAATTCAAACATGCCACCTCTTTCTTTCCATGTTCTTTTTTCTTTCTGTTAGCGTTTTTGCGGCATAAAACTTATTATCGTAGGACTCACGAGGATTCAGTATGAAAGGTTTTGTTTGCTGTATTATACGTTAAATAGACTAATTGTAATGGTAAGTAGCCCTCTGGATGGACATTCCAAGTTTTTATCCAGGTCCCTCAGACACATGATTCCAGGATACAAAATTGGCACTTGATCAACATGGAAAGAACACTTATCGCCACCAAACCTGATTGAATGTTAGCATGATTTGTAATGTCATAAGGTGACAGATCACAAGAAGGTTGAGTGAGTTCTCTAGCCAAGGTGCAAAGATGTAGACTTTTTCTGAAAACTTAAATTAGAAAATTCCCATCGATTTGGAGAATATAGAACAAAGTAGGGAACAGAAAAATCCACGCTGTGCTTTTGATGTGCTATTGTTCCAAGACAGGTATTTCATGATTTGTGACATTTCTCGAGCTTGTACATAAAAATTAATACCTCAACTTTAATCTTTATTGACCGCCAGTTCCTCCAAGCCGTAATTTTAAACGGAGTGGACACATGTACAAATCCTACACTTTGAGACAGATTGAAGCAAACCGGTATATCCTGGGTTTATTGATCCGTACTCATAACGCACCAGCTGTTGATGAATCCTCAATGCATTATTCAGATTTTCGATTGATATTGATCCCGACTGATACACAGGTGTGTTCATGTATATGAACATGACAAAACGCTTTGTACTCCTTTAAGAGTGTGTACCTACAGCAAAGTGTGAATTCTTGCGGATTAAAATGTAAATTTTTTAGCTGATGAAAATGATGTTCCAAACTGTAATCTGAGTCTGTGCTGTAATATTGACGCCAATAGCGATACAGTGCAGAATACTATTGTTGCCAAATTAATGAAATTTTTGTCCATTGATTTCTTTCGGAATTTATGAAATTATATTTATGGTATTTTAACATGCATGTAGTAGTTGCCAGGAAATGGTGCTTTTGCGAATGTGTCACGTTCCATGAAACCATGTGTATATTATTTGATAATATCGGATAAATTTTTAAGTAAACGTTTCTTAAACCAACTTTTGACTCAATGGGCCCGCATCATTCAAATTGACTCAAGGGAAATAGTCTAAAACAATGGCAATGTGACAGCAATTATTATGCAATGTTTTTCAAAATAAACTCAAGGTCAGGAAAAAACTAGCGGCCATAGTGAATGGTCATTGTACGTTTAGCGATGTTATGCTACACCATCGTTCAAGACATCATGATTCAGATGCAACATTGCTTGCTTATAATGTTCACTGTTTATGACATAACACAATGTCTAACTAGTTTCCACAGCACCGGCGTTGTCTTAAGGTGGGAAGACTTTTTGTTTATAAAAGGAGGCTAACTCTTGTATTTCTACAATAGAATGATATTCTTACAACGTTTGGCTTTTCAAATGAAGACTTAAAATTAGACGCCTACAACTGTCTGCAATGAATGCACCTATGCATTTACCCGTGAACGAATTAATTCTCACATTATACCATTTGCATTGAAGGATCCATTCAAGATTTATGTATTCAGCACATACGTTTATAAGAAAAGTAAATAGGACTTACCTGGCTTTGCACTGTGCTGGGGTCAAATAACCCTACTCTGTGGAGCCAATTTAATTATGAGTTTCACACCCGTGAAACACGTTTGCAAAAAAAGACTATTGCCTGAAATTACAGCAGAAATCCTCATGCATCAGCAAAGTGAAATGCTATGTTCTAGATATGGCGGGCATAATAAATAGGGCTATTTGAAATTCCCTCAACCGTGAAGCGGAAAGAAACTCTGTGGCATGATAGTCTACCCAGATGAAACTGGCACGCTTTTTATCAATTGCTGATTGCCTGCCTGCACACCACATGTTGCGACCTTTATTTGGCAGTCGTTGTCGTAAAATCGTTTTACTGGAGCAGTAATTGATTCCTTTTCCCAGGTAAAGTGGAAATGTAGTTTCCTATCACAAACTAAAGCTTTTAAAGGTAATGTCTCAAAAGGAGATCCAATATCCAGAATGCCATCTATTTTCTGGCGGATGTAGGTTGGGGTGGGGGTGGCGGGGGGGGGGGGGGAGCTCACGCAGTGTTATTTGTATGTTCCTTTTTTCTTGCATTTAAGCTGTTTAGTGGGAAAGTTTTTGGGTCGCTCCCACTTCATTATCATTCAAATTTTAACAAGCAGTTCTATTTGAGGATGTTTCTTAATGCAATTTTAGCACTTTGGCAAATACCTTGTACCTATTATCTATCATGTTACGGGGAAAATAGTAGAAGTAGGATTGGGTCTAAACTATATGGATGAAGGCAAAGCATTGTGGATGATATATATTCTTCTATTCCTTTCAAATTTCTTTTTTTGTTTCGTTTTTAACAGAAACACTGACGAAAGCAAATTGCCCCTGGGAAATGGACATGTGGGTTTCTTAATGCTACATACAAAAAGATATTGCGGATGAAAGAGAAACAGAGAATTAGTTGTTCTACATGTTTATTCCTTGTTAACAACACAAAGATAAAACTCCACAAAATTCCTTTTGTAAGATAAAATTCAAAACATATATTCATACTTACTTTGAAATAATAGTAAAGCATGCTTAAATCTTAATACGCATAAATCATAAAATTACTCTCAGTTTTGGAACAATAGTGCATCAAAATCACAGCATGAATTCCTTTTGTTTCTGCTTTTGTTCTGTATGTTTCAAAACTGATAGTAATTCATTTGTTTCGTTTACCCAAAAATGGCCCATAGCAAACTCTTCCAAAGATACGTTCTGTAAAATTCAAACATTTTTGGGAGAGATTAGAGTCATTGTTATAGATGTTTATTATTCCACAGAGTACAAAATGACATTTGTATCAAATTGACTCAATTGCATCAACCAGAATCGCTGGCCTTGCCGTCAACACTAATTCTCTGTTTTCGTTGTTCTCTAATGATGGACACAAAGGCACTATTGTTATAAGTAATAAATCACTTGTTCCAAAACTGATAAAACAGTCTTTGTTAACTGTTTGACTTGTAAAAATAAGTCATCAGTTCACCTTTCCCTTTGACTCTTACAAGGCCTCTTTTTTCGAAAATGTAACCAAACTCTCTCAGAATCTTCATGGTATCCTCCACAACCTAAAATCAAAACATAGATTATTATATTATTTATCAATTTATATTGGGGAACAAACTCAGACCAATTAAATCACTTTTCGAGCACAAGTTAGATCTTAAGCTTCATCCGTTTAATCAGTGCCATTGATACCATTCAAGATTATCCTTGATGGCATCTAAAAAGACAAACAATCTAACCTGTATTTTCCCAAGTTTACCCGTTGATTCCATTCTGGAGGCAACGTTAACCGTGTTCCCCCATATGTCATAATGAGGTTTCCTGGCACCTATCACCCCTGCTAAAACTGCACCATGGTTAATTCCTACAAATTTAATAGAACTATTTTTAAAACGTTTAAAAGTATTTTAAAACTAATCTGTCTATGTTTCCTTTGACTCTGTACAAAACATATTTGCAAAAAATAATGATAATGACATTTTACAACATTTAGATAAACTGCAAAGTTTTAGGCGAAATGTTATTAGACGTCTTTGAAAAATTGGAAACATTCCTCTACAGCTGTTCTGTCGGCATGGAACACTCAGAAATAAGAAATTATCTGCTTTGCTTCACTCTTATTTAAAATAAAGATGCACCTTAACCGTAGAAAGTTTCGGAGGGCTTTGAAAACTGCTGCAAAGCAGCTGCAGGGTAGCGAGTCACTTGAGTATCAACTGGAAGGGCTATTGCATAAATATTCCTTAAATCTACATTACAACCGAATTAATATTTACGGAACTGAATCGGTGAACTACCAGGCAATAATACGATAATCTTACCTATTCGGAGCATGAAGTTATTGAACGACTGGCTGTTGATTCTGTTTAGTGTGTCGGACAGAGCCAGGGCGAACTCCAGAAGTTCTGCCAGATGACTCCAGGTGATTTCAGTGGCATCCTGCTGAATTTTGCATCATGTATTAATGTAAGAATTGTCAATCAAAGGATGGGATACTCAGTCATATTTCTTCATTTCAGCATAGAAACAATGTAATGCGCGCTTCATTTTAGGAACATTAGAAAGTAACACCGCATTTTTATTTAAGTGAAATGGACAACATGAAATTCTATTGTTTCCCAAATGAAGAGACATAAAATAACATATCATATTGTAATGAAATACAAATTCAGGGTTAAGCATGAAGTGCGCTGTTACCACTTATCGGTTTATGCTGATGCTGGCCGTCTATGGAATTAAATTTGGTATACGAACTGATCATAGGCACTGTGATGTTTTTCGAAATATCAGCTTTTTTACTTAGATCTACAGTGGCTATCTCACTTGTTTGAAATAAGAAATTCAAAAAAACATATGTAAATACTCACATCTGACTCCTCTGTATTCGTGTTGAGACCGCTGGCACACATGTAAGTGGATCCTATTGTTTTAATTTTAACTATACCTGAAAATAAACGATACATGTATATGCATTAAGTAACAATTCCTTCGTTATAACATAACATCTTCAAGTGCCATGTCCCATATCATAGCGTTGAGCATGATCAAGAATATGAATTCATTAAGTTGAAATATTCCAGTAAGGCCAGACTTTTTTCATTTGTTGGATTACGTATCAATGGAGGAAATTTTTGAGAGCGGTAATAGGAAAAAAAATCAAATTAAAAATTTACTTCACTGTGTATTTTTGACTAAAATTCATGTAATCAACATGTAATTTCCCAAACGATGTTTAACGAGGTGACTGAAACTTATGATTTTGGTTTATTTGGGATTTAATTAAATTAATTTTTTAACAAGTTTGATTTCTGGGAGCGGCGGGAAACGTAATCAAACAAAAAAAACATCTGGCCTAATCCATTAAAAATAGGAAATTGAAAACTGATACCGCTGAACCGTGGGTCGTTGAGTAGATCGTCGTAGTCGGAGAGGATCTCGTTGAGGAAGCGCATCCACTCCAGCCCGTTGTTGTTGATTGTGTCTTCGCTGTAGTGATCCGTGAAGTTCGGACATGAGGCGAATAGTACGGCTACTCGTTTGTAGTAGTGGCTGTACAGATCCTGAAACACACAAATGTTTTTATTTTATTTTTGTCCACCAAGTTTCATTTTTGAAGGCACTGGTAACCCCTATTTTGGATTTCGGGTGGTGCAAATTCTCTCGCCTGCATTTCAGAAGCAGCCAAGTATTTTGTTCAAATGAAAGGCACATCTAGAATACAAAAGATTCCGAACTGATAGCTGAGATGGACATCTCTGAGTATAAATGCTATTTTTATTCGTCGTGTATTTAGAAATGTAGGATAACACTATGCAAGGCAATACACGAGACACATTATGTTAGTTCTTGTATCCAACAATTCCACTCCAGGTTTATAAGTGAAATTGAAACTGCTGCTCTGCCATTGTATTGAACACAACGGCAAAAGGAATGAACTATAATTTCCATTTTTATTTACAGTTTTTTTCAGTGCTTGCAGTGAAATACTTACATCATCTCTTCTATTTCCTCCAATGAAATCTTTGGCGACGTGAGCCGGCAGGATGTTGTAGAGCAGCACTTCGTTCTTTTCCTTTATGACGTCAATTTGATGACGTAAACTTTTCATTTCCTTCTTCTGATAGAACAACTTTCGGCTACTCACATCCAGCTGCGAAAAGAAAAGCAAAGTACATACAAATCATATAAAGTTACATAATCTGCGAGTAAGTAGTTCCCCATAGGTTAACAGAAAATGTCACCTCATGCGAGGTTATGAGATTCAGACATGCCACCGGGGACAAAACATTCTAATAGTCATTAATTTATTTCCATTAAACTTGCGTGAGAATAATAATCAGTGTAGTAAAGTTAAAAGTACTTTCGAAACCAAATCATGAGCCAATTAATTGATATGTTGGCATGAAATCATTTGCCTGTACTATTAGAAATCTTGTTTTGTAAAAAAATGTATCAAAGGAATCTCTGAGGATCCTGCAATCTTTTGAAGACAAAGGTCAAATGCATCTGTTAACAACGAGAAATTCATACACAATATGTACTACAGTAAAACCTGCTTTAGCAAGCCACTGTTTTGAGCGGCCACATGACATTTACGGCCAATATGCGGGTTTGTTTCTTGTTTTTTCCTACAGATAACTCATTGCAATCAACACTGCTTTGTAAGGCCGTCTGTCATTTACGGCCAATTTGTAAGTAAAGATGGCCCCTTAAAGTAGGTTCTACTGTTCTGTGATCCTCTTTAGGTTAGGCCACAGACATGCATTTAGATAACAGTTTGCACTGATAGTGACAGATCTAATGGCATAAGACTATATTTTTTTCACATTGGCATAAAGTGGCATAACGAAACGTAATGCATAACGCGATACTTAACACATCAATTTCTTGGAATTGGATACGTTAAAGTTTGAGTGTTGTGTTATTTAGGGACGTGAAAACGCGCTGTTGTTCCCAACTGGATTACCATTGGCGGATCCAAGGAGGGGGCGCCGCCGGCGTGCGCATCCTCCAAAGGCCTAAATTTCTTTTATTTTCATTGGGCTTTGGTGGAGAATATTAACAGTCGCCCCTCCAACCACCTGAAGGCTCTGGGGCGTCCCCTTCCAACGAGAAATCCTAGATCTGCCCCTGATTACAACGTAGATCTACCTGTCTGGCGATGATGGAGAAGGTTATTGCTATTGTCACCACGGCGAGGGAAGTGTAGGTATTCGTTGAACCCGTACCGTATTCATTCCTATAAACCAATCACATATCCTTTGTTACTTAAAAATAAAACACCTGTTCTTTCCAAAAAAATTGCTCATCTTGTTCGCAGTTTGAATGGCATGAAGAATTATTATTTCAAAAAGTGTGCAACAAATAAGGGGTTTTAAAGAATTGATTTGGCCTTTCAAAATAGTTCATACCTTTTGTAGTGATAGACTTAATTAATACAATGTCAAATTCTTCAGAACTAGGAAGAAATTTAATGCATTTAAATATCATTTCACGCGTAACTGATTTTCAACCTATGAAAATATACATCTATTTCCTGTGTTCTATCTATTTATATCTATGTTCAGAAAATTAGCAGAGAATCTTGTGTCGAAGAACAAATATCAGAAATGATATGGTTGCCTTTAAAGACTAACAAAAGCTCATGTGGCACCAGAATACCAAATGCGTACCTTGTTACATTTTGTATGATATCGTCATGGAGATTGAAAACATCAGGTGCCAGCACCAGTGATGTTACACAGTAAAACGTCGCAGATAGGATGAGTAGACTGCACTTGATTAGGAAGGTCACCTGAAATTGAGTTAGATGTGTATGTATAATGGGATCAGTTGAATACAGGTAGATTCACATACTTTACGGTTGAGAGTGCTGCTTTTTATCTGCAAAAGCTATTGTATCTTAGACTTTAAAACAATAAAACTGCTCGATTTAACTGCGTAATTTAATGCCAATGTTATGTTATTTCAAATCTGTAAACATTTATGGATAATTTTGTAGCTTTACAAATATTTAAAAACTATTTATTGTGTGTTAATTTGCTTTTCGCTCTTCCAATTCCCTCACGCCATATTTTTGTACAAGAGTAAAACTTTAAAAAATGACTTAAGAGGCTGGAATTATTAGAACCAAGAATGACTTTCAGTCTAAGTCCCACCGCTTGCCTAACAGATAGTTAAAAGACCATTAACACAAAAACGTAAAAGAATTCATGTTTTGACTTTGACCTTGTGTACTGCTCACAAACATTAGAACATATGATATTGCTAGATATCAGTCAAAAAGTGGACAATTTTTATCTGGTGTGACCTTGAACTTGATCCAGTGAGCTTGGCACTGAAATTTGACCTAGATATTATAAAGATGTACCATCATACCAAAATTGAAGTTTCTAGATCAAAAGGTTCAAAGTTATAGCTTGTACAGACGGACAGACACACAAACATGCAGATATACACGACTGAAAACATTACCTTTCCGCATACGCGGGCGGTAATATTGATGCTGTACCGGCGTAATAATTACTTATTATCTAAAACTATTAACAGACAATATGAAGTGTTATTACCTGAAGCTGTAGAAGCGTAACGAGGTAGAAAACCGAGAGCAGGTTTGCGCTGTAACCGGGGTTATTGCATAACGTAGAATGGGTCAATATTCCTTCATCTCTAGTCTCGTTGTTGTATTTGCGATCACAGTCAATCTGCAGAAAAAAATTTCAGAAACTTGTACATATTTCATAACAGCAAAAAGGATTTTTACAATTACTTTGTCATGAAACATCGACTCCCGCAATTCCTATTAAATTGGAAATGCACAGAACAAAAGAGAAAAAATTTCATGATGTGCTCTTGAATTTCTTTTGTTCCAAAACTGATAGAATTTCATCTTCGGGATAGTTTTGTTAGATTAGAAAAGAAACGTTTTCTTTAGTGGTGGAACTTCATTTGTTTGCCTTTTTAACATCTGGAAATGTCTGTCTGGTTTACAAACTTAGATTGTATCAAAATGTATATCAAGATGAATATCTCAGAACTAATTTTAGTCAAATCAAACTGTCATCCCTAAGAACGTAATAACTACATGTAGATTGATGTCTCGATAGATAAACGAGCCAAAAGCACAACTATCCTACAGTATCAAGTGAGAAATCCACATGACCAAAAGTACAGCTCCTGAAATTATGATCGTTTTGTGGTTACGTAGAAACTGGGCAATATCTCAATTATGAGTTAATGTTTAATAAATGTTGAACCATATGAATAGATGGCATAGACATAAATCTTTAACCCGGCCTTTTACGCAAACATAAATTGAAGTCCATTTTAGCCTCTGGCGATGGGTATTCTGCTAAATATGTTTGAAAAGTTGAGAGAATGTATCGCTACATTTTTGAAAAGTTGCACGTGTAAACCAAATTATGCAAATTATGCGGTGAAAGGTGGAGCAGAGTTACCTTTACCTGAATAATGACTTATTGTGGAAATAACCTCAGTGCGCTGAGGTTCAATCTTGCGCTGAATTTGTCAATATCAATATTATTAAAAATACAGTGTCCCGTGCATATGGATTGAGCCATTTTTGGTAAACTACCAAATTTTATACAATCCAGGTGTTATTACTGATATCCGTAGATTTCAATCCCATCTAATTGGACAAATTAGACAGAGTATGACTTATGGAAAACCTCTATTGAGTGCAATAAGGAGGCGGCTAAGTGGATGACCTGTCACGAACTGACACAATTCATGACAATTTACCTTGTAAAATTCTCTGTACTAGCAATTACTGCAGCCTTCAATATCCAAGATGTCTAATTATCCTAACACCTGAGTTAACATTGACCTTTGGTTTTTCATTTTGACTCCAGTAAGTCAAACAAGAAGGCTTTGTTGACAAACTTTCCTGGTCGCACAAGTCACTTGTAATGTCTCTATCTACTGCCTTATTCGCAAAGGACAAACTGATTTGTATCCACAAGACCTGCGACACAAACAACTTCAGGATAGAGGAAAAGACCAGCAAAAAGTCTCCTTGATTGGTTACTTCCAGTGTGTCGCGCTTATGGTTGGTTTGTTCCTAATCTGGTCGGAAACAAAGTGCAACTGAGTCAACAAAATTTTTTACGGATAAATTCTGTGACATTGCGCTGTAAAAGTAGCTTTTTTCTCCATGTCAGAATCGGAAGCAAATGATGGGTCATAAACCGAATGAATTATTCACTTCTTCCTTCTGATAAAAGTATGAAGGCGTTTTGTGTGACAAATAATTTCTTTCTCTGATATAGGTTTTCTAAACGTGTTTTCCTGACTTTAACAACTAGGAAAACGGGAGAGATCACCTGTCGGTGCACAAAGCCTCATGCCATATTGTTTTACCAATTGTTAAAATACGAACTGATAAACGAAAACCACAGATCCTTCTCGTCGATACAGAGAGCCGAAATGCCTTCTTTTGGGCATTCGGCTGAATAATTATATCAAATAAACCCCGGAAAAGATACTCACAAGTGGCATAGTAGTTGATAGAGCGACAATAGCTAGCGACACGGCAGTCAAACAGTTCCGCAAAAGCCAGCATCGAGCAAAGGATTGGCACATTTTAGTCAGACATGATGGAAACACCTGAAAATTTTTAATGAAGAAACATTATAGTACAATGTTTATTTAAACTTTTTAAAAACAGGATAAGACTTTTGTTTACGTCAATAACGTTACGTCGTATTAGAATGGACGAGTTCTTCACTAAATTGCACAACAGACGTTAACATGACCACAGACGGATAAAGTTATAACTTTCAGCTGGCTAAATTATGAACATTTTCTGTTTACGCGGAAAGGGGGTAATATTTCATTTGATTACAGTAGACGGAGTGTGGTAAGTAGCTAAGCTCGGGTGTGCGGTTAGCTGGCTACCCGTGCTGGCTGCTTCCTTCTTAGTGTGTAT
>JBCAUI010336963.1:0-15101 GCA_038406195.1 Haplosyllis anthogorgicola | reverse complement strand
TTGACAATTGTTTGATGACCTGTAATTGTTAAATTCTGTAAGTAAGTGATGCAAATGGTGTGCACAAATTTTATTTGTATTGTGATATTTCTCAGTCTGAATAGTCTTGTCTGCTTAACCACTGATTGTGCTGTTTTATGTGGATTTTTCTAAGAAATTTACATCTCCTGCATTCCCTTGCCTTGGCTGATCTTGTGTTACATCCAAAGAGGTATATGGGTGATTCCTCATCTATGTCCTGGGATGTGTGATGCCGTGTAGAGGATTCATAGTCCTCATAATTATATGCACTATTAAAATAACTAGTATTACTGTATCTGCACTGACTGTGGTTGCTCACTGTTTTCTTGTATCTTGATGTCAATGGGCCCGAGTAGACCATGAGGCACAGGCACCAGACATGCTTGGCTCCTGCTGGTATGATATTCTGGTTGGGTGAGGCTGGGCACATGGGCGGAATTGGAAATGTATGTGTGGCATTTAACTCCACATCCCAGTCCTCTTCTACTTCTGGCAACAGCTGGTTTGGGGGAGTGTCACCCCAGTCTTCACCCCAGTCTTTTTCAGGAACCTCTTGTCTGGGAGCAATGGCCCTTAACGGGTCCCAGTCTCCATCTTCTTGTATCTGCTTCACTGCCTGTGTAGGGCTGTTTCAGTCTACTGCACTCATGGCTGGTATTACAGGTGTATGATGCATTGTTTGATTGTTTTCTTTGGCAAGCACCAGTGTAAGGTTGTTGACCAATTGAGGAGTATTCTGGGGGACTGTGTCATCCCAAACCATAAAGTAGTCCTCTGAGGGGTCAACGTCTAATGTCACTACATCTTCTGTGTTTGCCAAATTGGTTACCTGTTTGGGCTCAGTGTGCAGTCTGGCAAACATAACAATTAAATTGTGGTATCATCTATTTTGTGTCTTGATAATATTACAAAGGTGTTGGACTGAAGATAGATAACTCTTTGACAGTACCTTATTGATAATATTTTCAACCTCTTTCTTCTCAATTGTCCAAAAGTTGGAGTAGGTTTTGATGATAGAGTAGAGCTCAGCACCTAAGGTTGTAGTGCCTGGCAATGGTTTTTCATCTTCTATGCCATCCACTCGGTCGATTGTATCGATGAGTTTTTCGTTGCAAAGATGGTCTGCATTATAGCCGCTCCATCATTCACATAGTACTTTCTTGCGATAATTTTCTGCTGTTTTCCTTTGTTCCTCTTGTTCTCTCTCTTGTTTTTGTCACTCTTGTAGTCACCTAGCTAGGACACAATAGGGGGGTGTCCGCTGTTAGAATCCTGTACCTTCCTGTTGTGGATGGGTCCAAAAGCATTCACCTTTTTAATGGCTTCCAAGGTGTTTATAAAGACGTCTCTTTCCTGCTTTTGATGTAGAGTTCTATTGAGTTCTATTATAAAATGGATTGTTTGGTATGCCTGAACAATGCTTAAACAAAATCTCCAATGAAAATCAATTTGAATATACTTTTTTGTATGGCCTGAGAAGAGTTCCAGTTGCAACTCCAGCTAGTATCCAGTAAGTTGTCCAAATTGTCCATAATAAAGTTGTTACACTATATAATTTTGTTTGGTACCAAGTTGAGTCTATTAGTTGAGTCTATGTGGGTATAGAAATAAGATATCAAATTGATATCCATTTGTCCATGTTTATATTTATGAAACTTGTCCTCTGCTTGCGCTGGTGAATTTTATTATAATTATAATGTTTCATCAGCAAATGCCGGTAAAATGTTAATAACATTATTAGTAATCTATTTTTCTGTGATAATTTCTAGTTAATAAAATTAATCTAAACTCAATCCTAAAACATTCTTAGGCTAGGACCTCCATGTAGTAAGTAGCTAAGCCTAGGTTGTGTGTTACTGGCTGTCTAGCCTGCTATGTACTGCTTAGTAGGTGTTGTCTCTCTGGTATCCTGGGCTCTAATGCCCTCTCTGCCTAAGTGCAGCTGCTAGCTAGGGGGTGTGAAGGGTGGAGCTTATGTGTGTGGCCCATAATATCCCCAGCAAAATGTTTGAATAAATTCTATTTAAATTTGGGGATTGAAGGTAAAAATATGAAAGTAATTTTAAATTACTGCACAATATTAGAACTAACAAATTCTATCAAGAATACATCAAGTTGTGTTGAAGGTATAAAAATTTACCTCAAATGTTTGGAATAATTTTTAAAAATAGTTAACATCAAAATTAAATTATGATCAACATGATGTTGAAAAGCAGGAATCTGGGGCTATCTGTACATAGCTTCATCATAATTTTTGAATCATTATAACTATTTAAATTAAATTAGTCAAATTCCCAGGTATGGATGGATTACCTCAATGTATGCCAAAAACTTGAATTAAATTAGGATAGGCTTAGATTCAGTTATTTTGGACCATTTGCTACATAAATTCTGAATCTTACATTTAAACAATTGAAATTCATGTATTTATCAACAATTTTCCATAAATAATATGATTTGGCACATTAGACATCAATAGGAATGTGTAAAATAAACGAATTTAATTAAAATCTGGTATTTTACCTTTAAACAATAATTTAATATCAATCCTAACATCATAGAAAATTATGGCATACATTGGACAAGTGTTCATTCATATTTGAGAGTTATCCCCAAAATACCTAAAAGCATTATTTTGTATTAGGTGATTAGTCAACAGTTTATGTCCACTACAGTGGCAACCACATTGTTGACTTCTCACACTTGAAGCAATAGTCAAACTACCAGTTGTCTTTCATGTTAGCACACAATTGACAGATAAGAGAAAACAAATCAATCTGCAGATTTAGTGGCTCACTTATTGTGTTGATGTTAAAGATTATCTGGGCTCATGTATGTAATTGCCTATCGGTAAATATGCAATTGTTACACAAAACATAAACAATATCTTAAAGATGTAATTATAATTATTTCAAAGGTTCAATTAAACTTTAAATAGATGGAAAAAGTCTGAATTCATTGGGATATCATAAAATAACCATTTCTTAATGCAACTGAAGAAAATCCAAAACAATAGCAATAGTTTAACAATATAAACAATAGAAACTATATATTATCCAAACCAAAGAATAGGTGTGAGTTGTTGGAATATAAATTCAGGAGTTAGAGTAGCATACCATAAATAGTACCTATCATTGATTTTTAGTCTTTCCGGCATTGAATAGTGAAAATAGACCATCACAACAATAGTTACTATTGTTAATTCTATTGTCATCTACTAGTTAGGCATTAGGATAAACCTAAAGCTTTCTTCCAAGCCTTGGGAAGGTAAGAAAATTAACATAATAGCATACTGTAGTGATCCCATAGACAAGAACAATAGATACAATAGAATCTATTGTTCTTTGCTGAAATTGATTCACATTTGGTATGGTATTTGGATGGTGTTGGAATAGGTCCTGTAGGATGTAGTACATTATGTACAGGTGATTCTGAGACTGTAACATAATTATCTGTTCATTTAAGGAACAATAGACACAATAGATTTAACTATTGTAATAATAGATTCTATCATTTTGATCAAATTCCATTGATTTCTATGAGAATGGCTTGATTTAACCTACCCTACATTGATCTATATGATACTACCTGAAATCAGTTGAAAACAATGAAAACTATATCAAATTGCTAATAATAGAAACAATAGAATGGTTGCTCTTTTGAATCCCCTATTAATTAGCATGGAGGAGAAGAAGAGTCTGCATTGTCTTAATTTTGGTGTACAAGTTCCAAGAAATGCCTTGGAACTCTGTCTCATACAGTTGATTTGATTCCTTTTACCCTATTCTTGTTGAAATCTATTAGTATCTTACTAGTTCAGTAAGGAAACATTGTAGAGGTGTAGGACAGTTCAGGTCACCTTAGAACTATATAATAATAATAATAATAATAATAATAATAATAATAATAATAATAATAATGAATGGAATTAATAATAATGATTAATAATAATAATGAATGGAATTATTATTATTATTATTATTATTATTATTATTATTATTATTATTATTATTAGCCAAAATTAATTTTGCACATTTCCCAATATCTGTACAGAGATGTGAATTTGTTTCCATCAAGGGAACCTTTTCCACCTGACCGGAAAAGTGTGTCTGTGATTACCTTCACTTCAGGAAGCTGCATGTGTTGAGTGGGGTGAGAGCAGGATTTCCATGTGGCTGGACTCCCAGTGCTGGTGGTCATGTCATGGTGGCTACCTTCACTTTACAGAGCCTCCTGATAAGGAGAGCTGCTGCAGTGGATGTAAGGGAGATTGGGGACATGTGTAAATTGATAGATAAGGATGTAGGTCAATTTTTAATGGGGGCATGCAATCTGTACTGAACAATGAGGAGATACAGTCAAACCCCTTTTGGGCAGACCCCGCTTTGCAAGGACACCATGCCATTCACGGACAGTTGAGCTCAGAATTTACCTAAATCTAATATAATTCACAGACACCATGCCATGCATGGTCCCCAGACACCAAGTTGAAATAAATTGGTGGACATTCACCCCTAAATATTGACCAAAAATTTTATGTTGGAATATGATTATACATCATTGCTAGTGTCTACACCTGTACTTGTGCCTTATCTGCAACAAGTAGAAGTTAATTAAAATTACTGTTGATGCATTTATGTTTGATTTTGTGTTATTTATATGTATAATTAAATGTTTGACAGTGTTTGGCAAGGTGTACTTCAATCACATTTGATTATTGAGTGCTATGGAAAAAACAGTCATTACATAAAACCCCTATTGCAAGGACACCATGCCATTCCAGGACATTTGAACCAAAAATCCTAAGTGTCCTTGCAAAAGGGGTTCAACTGTACAAACTGCATGTCCTGGATATCCTTACCGGTAAGGATTGCACGTGCAGTCAGATTTCTTGTAGGTCAATCGATGCTGGCACACTGGGTCAAATCATACCATTGCATCGCAGCTTACACTGTTAACAGTAGTTTTTCCTCGCTTTCTGTTCAATTTTATGGACATTGTACTGTGGATGACTGCGATATTCCGCCGCAATCACTATGTATATTGTTACAAATCATATTCTCTCTTCTAATCAATATCAACTCTTTGTTTCTTTGCCTCATATTCAAATCAACGGGGAGAAAGAGCATGCGAAAGTCTTACAATGCAGGAACACAGACCACATTTCAGAGAGAAAAGTCAGCATTTTGTGTCAACTGCGTGAAGAGCACTCTCACTACATCTAGTTCCTAATGCATCTGTATTTGTCGATCACTTCACGGTACTCAATATGATCGCTATTCGCAATATGTTTCCACCAGGGACATGAACCGCTCAAACCAATTACACTTTCTTTTTCTTAATTCTCTTGAAAAGAAGTATTGCTTGTGTTTCCCAATGCTCACTGCTGTAAAATAGAGTGTTATGAAAACAGTAGCAAACAAAAGCAAACAAATTGATTTAAAGTACTATCATTAAAAGAAACATTGCGCATTTTCTTCTTTTAAAGTTTCTTAGTGACAAAATGTTAGCAAAATGAAAAGACATGAAATATAAATACAATGAGCAATTACCTGGAGTAAAATAGTAAAAAAATCTACTTTGAAAAGTATATGAAAACCTCATTAGCTCTGTCAAGTTTCTTTTCAATAGAATTTCCTGAACTAAGAGGTTTAACCTATTTCGGTATAATATTTTTGTATTTTCACTTATTAAATTGTGGTAAACAAAGGATGTAATGGGACAACAATTTTTTTATTTACATACAAACAAATCGGCAAAATAATATCTTTCCGAAACTCGACAAAGCTTATAATGTTGACTGTATTAAATCTGATCTTGATCGATATCCAGTCGGTTGATTGATCAGTTATATTTTGGCTTAAAAGCTGTGATTGTTCTCTTGGTGTTCCATTTATACTCTTCTTGCAAAATAGGCACACGAAACACAAGTATTTTAAATACAATTTTTAAGTTAAAATTAATGTAGCTTTTAGACCCAAGGGGAGTGATGAATGGTCCTGTTGATCATTTGGTTTATGTTAATATTGCACGGTATCCGGAGTGAGCTCAGGTGTGAGACATGTTCTCGAATCCAGCTTCGTTACCTGCTAACGGGTCAAGGGACAACAACTTTGCTACAATGTCAATAATTAATGCCTTCCAGAAAATTCTCTTTACCTGGTTACTATGGCAACGTTGCTATGGCAGTGACTTTCATCTTAAATGACGATTAGGGATTGTTGTTCTTCGTCAAGGAGACAGATCGACTTTTTTTTAATTTACCTGTCCTTCGTCTGTCACCTTAACGATGATGCTAATGTTCAATATGTTTCTCCAGATAATTAAGCCAATTACTGAAGCTACCAACTGTAGATATTTTGAGACACAAAACATGTTGCAGTTATCTGGGTTGCACATTGTGATAAATTTGCTGTGCCAAAAACGTGAACTCGTAATTTGGTCTTTTTTTTGGTTTTGATCACAAGCTTGTCCCAACAAAAACAAAATGTTTCTGGTCACTCTGATAGTTCAGGATTCGTATTTCATTTTGTGATTGGGGCAATTTAAGATCAAACAAACATAGTATGAATTTCTATTGTTCCAACAATGGATACATGTACACGAACACAAATTTAGTCTCAATATTGACATAGGATAATTCAAAGAACTCATAGGATGAGGTAAATTCAGCCCTAATGAGACTACGCGAGCACAGTCGAGTTTTTATGCATGTAATTGTCCACCAGAAGGCAACAAACGTGTACAGACAGACCAAGAGACACAATCAACTCACACATTGATTTGTTGAGTAAAATTATATACTGGCTACTATCATGACCAAATTCTGGAGTATTCCTAAATCAGGACAAACGGGAATACTTCATTTATTGGTAACACCCTATAAACTACATTTGGTTCATAAAACAAAGTTTTCAAGAAATTACAACTTCTTTTTAGGCTGTTCGAACATGGGCGACGGGGAGAAGGAAGAGCGAGCCAGAGGCAAGACCGGACAGTTTCCTGGAGCGCTTCGCCATGGCCGGACCCGGGACGGAAAGCAAAGACAAGGAGAAGAAATCCTTCCTATCGTAAGTGAAGTATAACGTGAAATTTAACCCCTTATTACAGAGGATACTAACTTGATGAGTACGACTGCATAAAATATATTTATAAGATAAGGTAAAAGAAAGAAACAAACCTTCCCAGTTGTGATGTGAAATTTAGTTGCCTGCGTTGAACATACGAATTCCGATCAGAATTTAGTCAAATATTGTTATTTTGGGTCAACAATGAACACGTTGGCATTATGTTCTCACTGCCCATCGAAATGTATTTACTAAGTAGTCTGACTAGACTAATTAGTAAACAATGTTAAGTTATCACTATTAACTACAAAAGGGATGTGAGAAGGAGGTTAATCTCAAGATCAATAATACGTTAAAACTAGAAATTATGTAGGTGCAAGAACAGTTTACACTTTTATAAAACTTTACTGATTTTTCCATGTAGACTTATTAGTAAAAATCATTTCGAAAAACCTCTGACTGTTCGCTTCTGTAGTCATGCAGGATCGCAAGATGTAGTCTACTGATGAAGAATGTGACCAATTGAGGTGTGATCAACCAAGATTTGAAACAAGCGCAGTGTGAAAATGTACAAATGCAGTCGAACCCCTCTGGGACGGACCCCGGCTTGCAAGGACACCATGCCATTCCCGGACATTTTGCCTTGAAATTTAATTAAAACTAATGTAATTCATGGACACCATGCTAAGCAAGGTCCCCGGACACCTAATTTTAGACAATAGATGGACAAACACCCCTAATTATTGAAATTTTTGACCATTAATGTAATGTCAAAAGGCATCATCACCAACTATTATGAACCCAAAATGATCAATTTAAACAAATACAAGCTTTCTTTGTAATAAAGTTGGGGTTTTTTTTAATATTTCTTTGTTTCAAACCTATTTTTTCATGTTACACACATTTTGTGCCTCAACATTTGATCCAAATTTTTGTGTAAAAAGCCAGCCCCAGACACTAGTCCCCTCTTGCAAGGACACCACCCCATTGGCGGACATTTAAGCCAGATATTCAAAGTGTCCTTCCAAGAGGGGTCCGACTGTGCTTCTTTTGTTGAGAAGTGTTCACAATATCACTTGGCTTGTTTCATTACTCTCATAATTTTCAGTTAAAAATGGTTATTACTTCATGGTTAAATTATATTACATTAATTGTAGATACCTACAGACTTGGACTGTCGATCCGTCGTCCAACTTTTACTACCGTTGGCTTGGGGTCATCTCGGCTGCTGTTATGTACAACCTGGTCATCATCATCGCCAGGGCTGTATTCTGGAAGCTGCAAGAATTTTACTTGGTCTTCTGGCTCGTAATGGATTATTTGTGTGATATCGTCTACCTGCTTGATATGTTCATCCAAGTTCGAACAGGTGAGTTTCACTTTCAAGCACTAAAGTTCAATTGCATGAATGTGCGTTGACGCCTGTTTCGTCCTGAGATCCTTTGGGTAGAGGTTAATAGAGGTCACCTCACTGTGGACATGGCCATTTCCAGCCGAGTGTATTGAAATAAGGTGATAGTTCTAATGTAATCCTCTTCATACCCGAGTATCCGCAACCGTCTGCTCTCCACAAGTTTTTAACCTTGGCTTCAGTACAACATTTTCTATTAACTGTTAGCAATTAGTTCTCTGTCTTTTTCATGAAATCCACAATATTTTTAAACCTTTGGCTATAATTCGCAAATCAAGAGCACATTGGAGAGAAAGGCCCACTGGCTGATGGTGAATAGTCTCAATGAAATTACAAAAAAGAATAGTCTTGATCTTGAAATGAATTTGACCAAAATTAGAAACTCCAATAATGTTAATTGATTATTACCTTTGTCACGTTTCAGAAAGATATTAACTTATCATTATTATTTAAAAGCATGATGTAATGACTGGTACAATTGCCAATTCCGTTTCTTCGCTAAATTTGTCTGTATGCAGACTATATATGTATTAGTGCACAAGTTTACTCTTCTCTATTAGAGAACGTTTATTATTCTCTATTAGAGATACTCATCTATTAGAGATACTCATCGCTGAATGTAATGTTTGCAAAGCACTAACTGTACGCATTTTAACATTGTATTTATCCGTATTTATACTGTTTTTCATTCTATCTGAGCGCTGCATATCTTCATCTATTGTCTCCTTTGTAGGTATCACAAAACAAAAGTCTTCATGATGTGCTCCTGTTGCTTAAAATCTATTCTTGTTTTATATTACATTATCAGAGGCATTGCAATTTTCATACAAATCAAAATAATTTAATATTCAGATTGAAATACAAGTTTAAAGGCTGTTATTAAATTAAGATTTTGATACTGAAATCTGCAGGCTCCCAGAATTGTGTGTTCATTGCATGGATGTTAATTTATTCCTTTATGTCTCTATAGCAATATATGAAATTGGTGTAATGATGGCCACAGCGAATAATCAAGTGATTCAGGCGTGTACAATGCCTACGTAAAGTAATCTCACAGTACCAGATACAAACCCTGCAGTTGACTAAACAGAACTTCACTCTCTCTGTAACAATTGTTGCGGACAACTCGCTTTCTCTTGCAGCTCAGATTTCTGTAAACGTAACACCTTTCAATGATTGTTTTATTTTCACCTAAAACGATAACACAGCGTTATTTAGAATATTACGTTGCTTCAAGCTAGTAAAGCAATGCAAACATTTGCGCACTTTGCATATCGTTCGCGCCAAGCTGCAAAGTCCCTGCTAAATACGGCTAGTTTTGTTAAAGGAGAGGAATACAATGAGTTAGGAGCTCATTATTTGTGAAAGGAATCTGCAAAAATAATGTTTCAAGATTTGGGTCTGCTGACTTTCTAAGGAAGATCAAAAGTGTTTCAGGCAGCAAAATTGCAAAATTTAAAATGAGGGTTACATCATTGAACATTACCTGATTGTATTTACAATTTAAGGACCCGGACGTTTTGTTCACATTTTTCTTCTCCCTGTTCATGAAATACCGCCCGCTTAAACTACATTTGACTCATAATTAAATAATTGATTTGGTGTAATATCTAAGTTATGAAATAATTCGTCAAATGCGGCTTAGTGATTTGCTACGTTGATCACACATTGTTGTAAAACTCAATTGGGTTTCGTGTACAGACCCAAATAAAAAAACATAAAAACATTTGCACAAATTTGCAAGATTTCTCTCACAATGACACTCTCACCTTTGCCTAAACAAGCTTTGCATCCTAGCAAAATACCGATCGCACACCAGCGTACAAGAACCACATTGAACGCATTTTTGCACAATCCAAGACAATTAATGGTGGAGCAAAGTGGATTTGACTCCTTGCGCCTTGCTGCACTTTACAATATGCATGGTAAGAGCATTTTATTTATCTGATGTCTTTTGCACGGTTTCCAGAACGTTGATACATAGCGTATGTAGATATTGCCATTCAGTTTCTACTCATTTTGTTTCTTCAGTTTTACAAGCAATACGTTAACTAGTTGAAAAATAGCATTGAAACAGTAATGAATTGCATGAAATAACATTTCTGTACTTTTCAGGTGATATTCGTCCAACGCGATTCAACTTTCGGCTTTGCAACCAACTCGCTACATAACTTACCAAGAATTCCCTGACTACAATCTTTATTCTTTTCAGTCTACCTGGAGCAAGGTCTACAGGTGCAGGATACCGCATTACTGAGAAAAAATTACACAAAGAGATGGAAATTCAAGACGGATCTCATGTCAGTTGCTCCCCTGGATTTACTCTATATTCCGTTTGGACTGAATGCAACAATTATACGAAGCAACCGAATCATACGCATATACAGGCTCTTTGAATTCTTTGACAGAACTGAAACTGCGACCAACTTTCCCAATAGTTTTAGAATTACCAATCTTATACTTTATATCCTGATCATTATACACTGGAACGCCTGCTTTTATTTCCAAATATCGAACTGGATAGGGTTTGGCTCAGATGACTGGGTCTATCCAAATAACAATTTTGAAGGAAATGAAACTCTAACAAGAATGTATGTGTACAGTTTCTATTGGTCCACGTTAACACTCACAACTATAGGAGAAACTCCTTGGCCAGTGGAAGATATCGAGTATGTCTTTGTAACAGTTGATTTTCTTGTCGGGGTCCTCATATTTGCTACAATTGTTGGAAATGTTGGTAGCATGATTACAAACATGAATCAAGCAAGAGCTGAGTTTCAACATAAAATGGATGGAATTAAGCAGTATATGGAGTTCAGAAAAGTTGGGAAACATTTGGAGACCCGTGTGATACAATGGTTTGACTATCTTTGGTCAAATAAACAATCACTTGATGAAGACTCAGTGTTAGGCAGTTTGCCGGAAAAGCTGAAAGCAGAAATTGCAATACATGTTCATATTGAGACATTAAGAAGAGTCGCCATTTTTCAAGATGCTGAACCAGGGTTACTTGTG
This sequence comes from Haplosyllis anthogorgicola, assembly GCA_038406195.1. Taxonomy (NCBI): domain Eukaryota; kingdom Metazoa; phylum Annelida; class Polychaeta; order Phyllodocida; family Syllidae; genus Haplosyllis; species Haplosyllis anthogorgicola. The sequence goes on along the minus strand of JBCAUI010336963.1, from coordinate 3,587 downwards.
GAACTGGTCTTGAAGTTGAAACTCTCAGTTTACAGTCCTGGGGATTACATCTGTAGAAAAGGGGACATTGGAAAGGAGATGTATATTTTGAAACGGGGCAAAATTGTGGTAGTTAGTCCTGATGGGAAAACTGTGTATGTGACCCTTAGTGATGGTGCAGTATTTGGAGAATTGAGCATTCTCAACATTGTTGGAAACAAGAATGGAAACAGAAGAACTGCCAATATCAGAAGTGTTGGTTATTCGGATATATTTGTTTTATCTAAAGCAGATTTGTGGGACGCATTACAAGAGTATCCTGAAGCCAAGAAACAATTATTAGATAGGGGAAAGCAGATCTTATTAAAAGATAACCTTCTTGACGAAGAATTGGCCAGAAAACAGGATCTGGATCAGGAAAGTATGGAAAATGAAATTGAAAGGATGGATGTTGCCGTAGACAGTCTTCAAACACGACTTGCGCGACTTCTTGGGGAATTCAATAGTGCTCAAGCCAAACTGAAACAAAGAGTGGCTAAATTAGAAGGTCATCTAAAGATTTCTGCTGCTTCAGGAGAAGAAAATTGTGAAATCGGCGAGGACACAGATGACGATCAGGAAGGACGTAAAGAAGACAAGTCCAAACTAACTAAAATGAAAGACACACTTCAAGTTCCTGATGCACATATCTTGAAAAGTTCATCACCTTCCAGCGACAAATCAAATGAATAAACTTTGAGGTGGTAAAAATATCACCATTTGCGGGTGTGCGCAGGCTTTTGTAACTGTTACACTTGTTAAGAAACGGTATACTTTAACGTGTTCATAACCTTTGCTACATTTTCAGAAGGCTTGAGGTACAGACTTCCAACAGGAACCAAACTTGATCTGCTTCAGGTCTGATGAAAATTCATAAATCAAGAATATGATGACTCTTGTTTTCCTCTTTTCAGTCTACCTCGAACAGGGTCTTCAAGTGACAGATACAGCATTACTGGGAAAGAACTACATGAAGCGACGGCAATTCAAGGCGGATTTACTGTCGATCATCCCAACAGATTTTCTGTACATTCCATTTAGCCTGGATGCTACAATTGTGAGAATAAACCGGATATTACGCATCAATAGGCTCTTCGAGTTTGCAGATCGAACAGAAACAGCAACAAACTTTCCAAATGTATTCCGAATTCTAAATCTCGTCATTTTCATCCTGGTTATCATTCACTGGAACGCCTGTTTCTATTTCCAAATCTCCAACTGGATAGGATTCGGTAATGGTGACTTTGTGTATCCAAACATTACTATACCACCATTTGACAGTCTCGCACATATGTATGTGCTCAGTTTTTATTGGTCAATGTTAACTCTTACAACTATAGGAGAAACAGAAGCACCGACGAATAACAACATTGAATTTATCTTCGTTACAGTCGATTTCTTAGCTGGGGTGCTCATATTTGCTACAATTGTTGGAAATGTTGGCAGCATGATTACAAACATGAATAAATCAAATGCCGAGTTTCAACATCAAATGGATGGTGTGAAGCAATACATGGAATTTAGAAAAGTCAGCAAGAACTTAGAAACTCGTGTAATAAGATGGTTTGACTATCTCTGGGCAAACCGACAATCGATGGATGAGGATTCAGTTCTGGGTTCCCTTCCAGAGAAACTGAAAGCAGAAATTGCGATACATGTTCATATTGAGACATTAAGAAGAGTCGCCATTTTTCAAGATGCTGAACCAGGGTTACTTGTGGAACTGGTCTTGAAGTTGAAACTCTCAGTTTACAGTCCTGGGGATTACATCTGTAGAAAAGGGGACATTGGAAAGGAGATGTATATTTTGAAACGGGGCAAAATTGTGGTAGTTAGTCCTGATGGGAAAACTGTGTATGTGACCCTTAGTGATGGTGCAGTATTTGGAGAATTGAGTATTCTCAACATTGTTGGAAACAAGAATGGAAACAGAAGAACTGCCAATATCAGAAGTGTTGGTTATTCAGATATATTTGTTTTATCTAAAGCAGATTTGTGGGATGCTTTACAGGAGTATCCCGACGCTAAGAAACAGTTAATAGATAGGGGAAGGCAGATCCTATTGAAGGACAAACTCCTGGACGAAGAATTGGCCAAAAAACAGGATCTAGATCAGGAAAGTATGGAAAGTAAGCTGGAGAAGATGGATGTTGCCGTAGACAGCCTGCAGACAAGACTTGCGCGACTTCTTGGGGAATTCAATAGTGCTCAAGCCAAACTGAAACAAAGGGTGGTAAAACTAGAAAATTACTCTACCGCGGACATTTCTGGGACCACGAGTGCAGTGTCAGAAGAAGACAATCAGGAAAAGAGACAGAATTCTATTCAAGGCGGAAGCAGGAATGAGTCCAAAGCAACAAAAAAGAAAGATACACTTCATGTTCCAGATGCACATAATTTGAAAAGCTCTTCGTCGCAAAGTGACAAATCTGGTGACTAACTTCCAAAGTTATGTTACAGGTGCAGATATATAAACGTAAGTTAAGTATTTTCGAAAGTAAATGCTCATCACAAAAATTTCCAAATTTTTCAGAAGACTGATGACTCAGCTCCCGAGAGCCTCAGTCTTGATACTTGGAATGCTTTAAGCTCGCTTGCAGTGATTAGATTAGATTAGATTAGATTAGATTAGTTTAGAGTTTGTCAATCCGTTGTCTATTTATTTAGTTAATTTTACTACCACTTCCTAATTACATATTTATAAAGTTATGTGATTCTTCAGGCAGAATATGATGAACGTTTGCTCTCCTCTTTTCAGTCTACCTCGAGCAAGGCCTGCAAGTCAAGGATACCGCATTACTGAGAAAATATTACACAAAACGATGGACGTTCAAGACGGATCTCCTGTCAATTGCTCCCCTGGATTTACTCTATATTCCATTTGGACTGAATGCAACAATTATACGAAGCAACCGAATCATACGTATAAACAGGCTCTTTGAATTCTTTGACAGAACTGAAACCGCAACCAACTTTCCCAATGTATTCAGAATTACCAATCTGGTACTGTATATCTTGATTATCATACACTGGAATGCGTGCTTTTATTTCCAAATATCGAACTGGATTGGCATTGGAACAGACAAATGGGTCTATCCAAATGAAAATTTTGAAGGAAGTGGAAATCTAACAAGAATGTATGTGTACAGTTTCTATTGGTCCACGTTAACACTCACAACTATAGGAGAAACTCCTTGGCCAGTGGAAGATATCGAGTATGTCTTTGTAACAGTTGATTTTCTTGTCGGGGTCCTCATATTTGCTACAATTGTTGGAAATGTTGGTAGCATGATTACAAACATGAATCAAGCAAGAGCTGAGTTTCAACATAAAATGGATGGAATTAAGCAGTATATGGAGTTCAGAAAAGTTGGGAAACATTTGGAGACCCGTGTGATACAATGGTTTGACTATCTTTGGTCAAATAAACAATCACTTGATGAAGACTCAGTGTTAGGCAGTTTGCCGGAAAAGCTGAAAGCAGAAATTGCAATACATGTTCATATTGAGACATTAAGAAGAGTCGCCATTTTTCAAGATGCTGAACCAGGGTTACTTGTGGAACTGGT
>JBCAUI010336852.1:0-15102 GCA_038406195.1 Haplosyllis anthogorgicola | reverse complement strand
TTAAAGATGGCTTACACCCTTAATTTTTCCAAAATTTACCTCAAAAGTGTAACTTTAATTGTTACTTGTGTTAGTGTCTTCACTGACTGGGACCTTATTTGGTGCCAGGCAGTTAGTGAGGGTGGTCTTCTGTGTTGACCATGAGCCAATTCCAAGTTGTAGATACCTCTAGATTTACATGCTCAAAGATTTGAAAAAGTCAGATTTTGCTTGGAGACAAGGAGGTGCTGCCCCCTGTGATCCCCATTAATCCCTATTTAGGGGCAGGGTGCAACAAAATGGGCCACTTTTGAAAGCCCAGTTAGTTTACACTTACTTCTAAAACCTCACTTTTGGGCTAAATATGGTCCTGAGGGTCCTCCTGGGTCCGAATATGACCCAGTGGGGGGGGGGGTGGCAGGGGAGCACAGCACTGCCCTTGGTATCAAAGGGGTTAAAAATCAGATGGCAATCTATGAATAACATCATTAGTACAAAAACATAAATCATAAGACAAATCAAGGACGTGTACTAAGGATCAATACTGATATTGATCGGAAGCAATCAGACTGTTATATTGAGTGAAATTTTCTTACCTGAACTTGCCATTGTAAATCAGCGTTATCCACAGGTAAAATCTTTCGTTCGTTTCACAATACAGATTGCAGTAAACAGCTTCTTAATGTGTTTAGCTTACAATGTGCATAGTGGATATAATTATCCCTTGTGTATATTAGGTACATAAAAACATGGAGCAGCAGTTATCTCATGTGTGTTCTCCTTCAAACGATCTAGAAAGATGAAGTCATTAGTTTCTCCTTCATCCAGTGTTGCTTGTCTTATGCACTAATTTTCCATTCCAGCTGTAAAGAGTGAGTAATTCCAGATAAGCAGATCATTCCTTAGAGGATTACCAATCATTTTGCTTTTCTCGCCGTAATTCCACCGAATCGCTAATCCTATTAATGTGAGATTTGTAGAGATTGATTAAGGTAATTGTATCTAGAAAAGCTCATCAGGCTTATCCAATTACAGGCGGCTTACTTCCAAGAAGTAATGAATAATAACGTTTCCAAAAATAAAAAACAACCCCGTCTCGTGTCTGTGTTTTCCTTCTGTTATGTCTCTTATTGCATTGAATTAATTCCTGTCCAGAAAGGTTAGCTGCATCTGAATGAGCGTTGCTTCTTAAAATGAGAATCCGTATTTACTGGTTGACAGTCGCATCTATCATTCAATATTCTTAGAATGTTCCGTCTCGTATTCACTTTTATCCGTCGACATAGACTATTTCATTTTATTACGATTGTAACAATAGTATATATGCGAACAGTATAATAAACGTACAATTTATTATTATTTGCCTCAACAGTTATTGTTGTAGAGCTGCCTGACTGACTACAGCTGTAACAGCGACATGTCACTCCTCGTCAGCTTATCCTTCATCAGATGTACTTAATTGCCATGCGTTCGTGTATTACATATGCCTACCTACAGCTGTGCCATACAGGTAGTACGCCTTTCTATGTGTTGCTTTAGTGTTGATTTTTTACCGCACAAATCAATACGTATGTAAATTCCAGCATCCGAATTAAAGATGTATTGTTTCTATTCATTATACAGAGCCATGTAGTCTTGTTGTGCGTAACAAATAAGCGCTATTTGTTTTTTCAACAATGTGTGGCAAAAATTATCTCCTGTGACACGTTGTGGTCAATAAACAGTTACTCCAGTTACCATTCACAAATCCTCCATTCAGAATAAGGAATGTAAGATGCAATCTGCAGCTGCTGTGATGCTGTAATTTTAGTCCAGTTGTGTTTCAGCTGTCACATCTGCAGATAGAAAAATAAATAGTTTATGCTTTAGTATTTGTAACATAGGATAAACGAACTTCCTTAATCAAAGTACCTGGTGTATTAAGTTTATCTTTCATTTGATGAAATTGTGTTCAGTTTGCACCAATAAAAATTTACATTGTACTTGTGTTCTGGCGAAAAACACAATATGAATTTCCTTTGTTCAAGAATGACCATAATTTCATCTCGTGATATTACATACTAACCATATCCAACAATAAAACAAGAACAAAACAAGAACAGCATTTTTACAATGTTGAAATGCCCACAGGGATACGGTACTTGGGCTATTATTGGCAAGTCGTTTAGTGCATTTGAGCCCTCAATCACTATGTGACAACCGCAGTTTAATAGGAGCTGCCAAATGAGCACGACAGTGTAGCTTGATAATAACGCACGGAAATCTCTGACACAAGTAGCTTCTTACTGAACTCGCCTCGGGTGATATTAACCTTTTTGTGAGTAATTATAGTGCACCTCCATTAGTCATAATACGGATACTGTAAGTGAAAGCACCAACAGGCAGTTGCCGTGAATGTGGTGCAGCCTCTTGAAGGAACTCAGGAACATCTTAACATTTTCATTTACAGTGCTGTTGATGATGAAGCATTGAAAATCCAATTAGTTCTGACAAAAATTCTCGACTACTTAAGACAAATGTAGCATAACAATATAAAAGGTCATCATCAAAAACATTTAAGAATCCTTAACATTAATTCTCCAATAGTTTTATAACATCTGAGGTTTACTCTTGTAGTTTAAATGATGCGTTTGCATCGATGTGACAGTCCATTTATTTTCAGTCCCTTTTTTCATGTTTTTACCTTGTTGTTTACACCAGAGACACTTGAATAAAAGACACATGATAATCTTACATCTGCTGAAATAATTTAATTGTTCAACATAAAAGAATTGAAAATCTGAATAGATGCTCTTGAAGTACTTAGAGCGGACTCTAAATTAAGGAATTCAATTTACATTAGTCTTAAGTAATCCAATTTATCCACTACAAAAAGATGTGCTGTGTGATGCGTAATGCATTATTTAAATGTAGGCAGGTGGTATTTAAGTTTGTAGCAAAGTTTGCTGGCTACAAATAGTACATTAGTGTTTAAAGGTCACAATTTTTTAATTTAATGTGAAATACACGTTCTCATATAATAAATGCTACAATGAATTCAGGAGATTCTGGTAGCAACAAATATCTTCTCTGAGACCAGTGTGCATTATGTGGGGCCACTGATATGGATCCCTGTAACGTATCGAGGTCATTTGTAGGGGGCCAGGTTCTCCCAGATTGGCACCAAAGAAAGGAAGAAGATTGAAATATAATGGAATAAGACACCACTGGCTATGTCTATGTATGGTGCACTTCACTTCACCACATTCATGCGAAATATCTAACACAGTCGATGTTACATTGAGACCATTACCGAAGCTACTTTACAAATTGGTTTAAATTACATTTGGACAAGAGTACATGTACTTCATTAATTACACAGATGCAGATGTTCAGTTACATAACAGACTAATCGAAGATACGATGTAATCACCTTAATGGATGTTACTGTACTCAAATAAGATCTATATATTTCACTTCGTGATACGGCTTCCTTACAGGATACAGACAGTGACCTGGAGTACCTTTCCCTGTGAGTTTTCGTTTCCATCTTTTTATAAAGGCAGATAACTGCACCGTCGGTGCCTTGTTTGGTGCCTCATGGGACCACTGGCGTATTCATATCTTATAGCACCAGTTTGCTGAAGGGATTTGAGTAAGGTATGACATAAAAACTATTGGGAAATTTGTAGATAAAAGACGCAGGAAAACTTCTGTGATTATGTATTTTATTCAGCGAAATAATCATGAATATTTTGAAATTGTAAGACTATACGAACATTATTGATAGTAGAGGTGATAGTCTCGTAACATCAAAGCAGGTAGCACATCCAGAAAAGAAGAAACTCCTAACTACGTAGTGCATGTGTGAATGGCTGCTGTGATTACTGGGTACCATTACTACAGCAGCTGCGTGTGGCTAACGTTTGGGTGTTTTGAGGTACAGTGCATATAATTACTGCTCGCATAACCCTTACAAGTTTTCATTCTGTAAGATGGAGAAATAAGCATATAAATTAGGCCCTTTGATTATATCATTTCTTAAAGTCAATGGAGCATACTCTCCAAAAGGCAATTGTCACTAATGATGCCATCAGAGTTCTGGCATTAAGGAGATTATTCTTCTTAAGAAATCTTGTGTCACTGAAGTACGTTACTCCTTCCTTTCTTATGACACAGTTATCAGATCAAATGAGTTGCAGCAAAAGTTAGGAACGACGTTATGGTTATCATTGAGGACATGTCAGTAACCTAACTACTGTTAGACCAGACATTGCCTCCCACCATCCCCAAAAGAAGGTGTCCTCTAACAATATCATGTTACCTAACAGTTCATAGCACGGGTTTTCCAATGATGAGGAAAGTAAACAGTTTAGACTACCCGAATACTGTAGTGACAGCAATCCGCCTTTAGACACTAGACAGCTTTAAATTTTCCGGTGTGTTACTAAGCTGCAGGCCTAATGGATAGCTATTTTCAACACATTTAACACGTTATACATGCAATTTTGTAAATAAAGGTAATGTTCACCGTAGTAACAAGCCTAAAAAACTTGCTTTGTTGCTTAAAATTTCAAGGTAACCTGGACCCATTTTGTAAAGCAGTAAGTCAGCTCACCATACAAAGATTGGTATTAACAACAACACTTGACGTTAGCAGTCTATATGTTGCCAATGAATTGGTCCAATAAACGACGTTTTGATGATCTATGTACCAATGGAGCAAAAATATCCAAGTTTAACATATTACCACAATGAAGACAACAAACACCTGGATCGATAAACACGAAAGTTACGTTCACTAGCCTTGTCTCATCTAAAGCAAAATATGCCTGGTAACTTTGTTTCTTCATATTGTTGAGAGGACCCTTCTATAAATAGGGGTTTGAGGTTCGGGTGCAGAACAGAAAAGACTCCAAATTATCTTGCAGAAATTAATTATAAACCCATATTTCTGGTCTACTTTATTCAATAGTCTAAATAAAGAAAGTGACCAAAAGAACTATGATTTAGTTGAACCTACACTCTGTGGGATTATCATAAACAGTGGTTTTTGTCTTGTTTTTGATGTCTGCCATTTCATGGAAAAAGTCAAAGAGCACATAAAAATTTAATAGCCTTTGATTACCATGCAAGTCTACATAGAGCTTGCTCCACAGTATATTAAAGACAACCTTTCGATTAGATGCCCGCCAATCTTCAGAACAATCATGTAGCTTACAGAGGAAAGGTCTTACAATTGTTTTATCGAACTAAGGTCCATAGAAATGAAAGATAAATCAGTCTTTCTTTGGCCATCAATGTCAGTTTTCATTACAGACTTCAGAATTTGCCTCAGCATTCCTCAGAAAAAGACTAATCTTATTGGCCTACATAAGTACTCTCTTTTCTACCAAATGTAGAATCATGAACACTTGGATAATATAGACATTTAGATTATTTTAGCTCTCTTAATAATACAGTGTTAGAAAGTTATACGTTCACCAAATTTGCCTAAATAAATAAGACTGCAGTTGCCCCTGCGGTGCAAGATATGTAGATTGCCATTTTATTATTACAAACGTGAGGCAATAGTACATTTGTTAAACGTGACTTAGAAAGCTAACACAAGTTACAAGAAAATTCAACCTTTAATTTGCTTGCCAGAGACACTCCTTGTTTTGTTAGTAGTCAAGGTAGAAGAGCAGCAGTGCGTGATACAGCAATTATTCAGAGCCTATCTGTCGCACACCCGGACTCACAATGTAAACCTTTATATTCTACATTGAGCTACATGAATGATGCTCTTGTCTGCTCAATTTAACAGATTAACGTTATGAAGCTTCTTCCTTAAATAACGTGCAGCGGTAAACTTACCCACAAAATGTTGGATGATGAGTTGTTTATTCCAAGTATTTCAATATCTCTGTGTGAGTTATCATCTAAAGTTTTGCTTTTTGTGAGAGATTTGGTAGGGGTTTTTTTCAGAAATGCTTCGTGCAGTAACTCTACAATCGCTGACAGGAGATACATCTGTAAGTTTAATCTTCAGTAAGACATGTAAACGTATATGTATTTCATGTGTGGTTCATCCTTTTTTATCACTTAAAATAAACTTGTGGGAAAAAATAAGTCATAAACACAAGAGAAGTGTTGGTTGTTGAAAGCTTGTGATGTGATGATGTGATGATCAACACGACTTTTGCATCAAAGCCCTCTTCCTGTAGGAAGGAAGTGAAAATTAATATATTCTACCATTAATTAGATATATCTCAATTAAATAGTAACAGAAATATTTCTTACCATCAAAAGTAGTCTGTCTCTAATATATATCCAACATTAGATCAATTTGCTTTCGGTTCATATCTACCAAAACAACAAGTGTCAATACCAAAACTTACCAGAAGACGGTTATATCTGTTATGAAGTGCAGACAGCGATGGTTCTGATGACTTACAGGGAAGATTACCACGTGACTCTCCTTCTGTTTTATAGAGAGACCTTATGTTACATCTCTCTGATCTTATTATGTACTATCCTGGTTTGTTTTGTCCTGTACTTCAACAAATTTGCAAACGAGAGTCGAACAAGATGATAGGCAAACTGCGTTTGATGCTCTGGACGCTACTACAGCAAAAAGCTGTCTCTGTGGTTGCAGCTTTCCGGTAGATTAGATGCTGCAGAAACCATGACAGTGTTTATCGAAAAACCCCTCAAGCTAGCAAATGAATTTCATTCTGATTCTTGCGCCACACAGACGCACTTTGAAATTGCTTGAGCTTAACTCTATTGTCCTTTTAGTGAATTTTACATCCACCGGAACTCTGCTGCAAAGTTGAAAAATTCTGCAGACTACTCTTGAGCCTTTACCCTATTCGCCTGGCTGTTGAAATCACACAATCTGCATTTTAATGTGTTCCGTATTGGTTAAGATGTTCAGCAACTTTCTTTCTCAATGTGTTTACTTTATTGCAGCTCTTTGGCAGGACTGAAGACCATCCCAGAATAGCTGACCGAGCCTAAGATGTACACATAACGAGATAGTCCAGTGATAACAACTGTCACTGCGGACATGATATAGTCATGTCACACAAAACTATTGATTTGGGTCTTGCATCTTCCTTCACCGAGGAATGAAAATTGTATTTAATTTCTGCTGGGTCTATTTATATGTAATTCTGGACAACGTAGTCATCATGGTCATTGTCATTTTCTGTCGCTTATCAGAAAGGCACGTAACAGAACAAACATTCGATTAACAATTAGGCCTATTGTCCCTTGCAGATCTGTCAATAAAATGGATAAGACGTCATTTAGAACCTTTGTCTAGGTATAAAGTAATCAAGTGACCACGTCCGCGCCTAAAGAAACAATCACTGTTGTCACATAACATGTGACGGTGAAGAGACAAGTACTCTTTTCTCGGGTCATCCTTGTCTGGCTTCATTAAATATGTAACAGTCCTTCAATGGATCTTAAACTATGAAACAACATTGCTGTCCTCAGATAAATAGCCATTGTGGTAGTATTCCCAAGCAACAAACCAGGATTTATTGGAAACGGTTACATATTACTTTCATTGCAATTTCCCCAAAACTTAAAATATAGATATTTTACACATTTCTACCTAGATTATTTTCAAGCTATAATTTTGCCTTCACATTCAGAAGTTTATAATCTTCTGGAAAAAGTTTGCTGATGATTTTTAGGCCATGCGTGTCGGGGGTACAGAGAGTTTGACGTCTCAGAAAGCTACCGTGATACTACAACCTTAAATACGAAAGCGTTACTTAACTGCTTGATCATACAACAAATTTGATTCTACAGATCTTACTTTGCAGCTTCACAGTTTCAGCTGTTTGAAAAAATAAAAAGTGTTTAAAGCGAAGTTGAAGTCAGATGTTATGCCTATTAAGAGATGATTTACGAAAATATGTGTCCCTGTATCAGAGTGTCCCTTTGTCAGAGTTATCTCCTGCCATTTCTTGATGGGCTCGCAGTAGATTAGGTAAATAGCATCTGTTTAGGGCTGTAATAGACATAACTCAATTTAGCACCACCAGAAATCTGACTATTGCGTGCCAGAAATACAAAGCAAAAAGAACGCAAGAGGGATGTGAAACTTGATCCCCAATAAACACACATCCCAAGATGGAATAAACTCTTTAACTTCTGTTTCATAGTCTATTTATAGTAGGGGTCTAAATCGACTAATTTCTTCAATCGATATATTACCGAAACTATTTAATATGTTAATTGTTACCACAAGCGATTTCTGCAACTTCTAGAGTAAATGAATGAATCTTGATATAATCGATTTTTCCCAAAGTATATATCAGTTTCAGCTGCACTGTAAATTGTAGATACTTTGTTGAAATTCCTTATGAAGACAGGTCACATAACAAGTGATAAATGGTGTACTTACCATATTTCTTATAGATTACAGGATTTAGGGTTTCTTATGTTATCAATCAGATTGTTTAATCGATTAAAATCGATAATCGGTTGAATATTTAGACCCCTAGTTTATAGATACGCCAGTAAGTATAGAAGAATTCTAAGTAAATAATTTCTAAAGCATAAGCATGAAAACATTATTGGTCGAATAGAAACCTCTGAAATCAAACCTATTTTGTAGATGGATTCTCTTTACTTTTCGCATCCCTGATTACTCTTTTTATACAATTCCATACAGTGATACACATTTTCTGCAATTCCGCATTTGTCAGTGAAGATTTGGATGGAGTTCGTTACTGACTCGTAAATAAATTTGATGTTACCTTTCGCCATTTGACAAAATGTTAACATATTGTACAAACCAATAATTCTTAGTGGAAATTTTTCTAAAGTATATTTTTTTCTTGGAAACAATAATACAGGGTTAGAAAGGTATTCAAGTTTCAATGAAATAAGGAAGTCTATTTTTAAGTAAGTTTCCGAATTAAGCTCTTGACTGCAGTTATCTGTATGAAAATCATACTGGATTTGTTTGAGAATCCGTACGGTGGTTTTACAGCATTGGGCGAAACCGTGATGTAATGGCATAAACTTCAGTTAAGATGGAAAAAGTTGGCCTGTAACACGCAGACAATAATCATCAAAGGAAACATCTGCTCTTTATCCTTTTTTCCAATAATAATTAACCCATGGTTTATGCCTGGCAAGAAAAATTAACCGGAATGTTATTGTATCAAATCAAATGTTTCATGTATTATGTCGTCATCTACAATATGTGGAACATTGTGGAAAAAAGCTACTGTACTGATGATGTGATGATCAATAAAACACATCTGTCTAATCAGATCTTATCCTGTCTCAATTATGCGTAACTTTGCCACTAGAGTTGTGTCATTAGGAGGATTATTTATCTTATGAAATCTTCTGTCACTGAAGTACGTTAGTCCTTCCTTTTTGATGTTAGAGTAATATAATTGTAGATGAATTAATTTTCTCTTCAAAGTCAGAGTTAGAAGTTAGAAACGACTTTATTTTTAAATTATCATTTGACCTCGCCAGTTATCTACCTTCTCATAGACTTGACATTAAGTTCTACTACCACATGCGTTTACACTTTCCTTCCCTAACTCTGTGAGGTGATTTGGATACGAGTATTCTAACAACGACGATAAACTTATAATGAAGTTTTACAAGATAATAAGGACGTGTGTTGACAGTGAATGAATGAAAAGCCCCTGGCTGCCAGGCTAACTTATCGGCCTAAGTATAACTTACCTTCCACCTGCATTCCCAGACACAGTAATTCCTTACTTGTAACTAAGTTTCTACTGACAATGTCATTGAAGTCATTAAGGTGACGTGTCGCCGAATAGTTCCCTGTAAGGTCTAACCAGGGACGCAGTAAGTAAACTATTTAAACTATTAATTTATCGTCACCACAGCTAACATGACAGTTGTAAAGTACTTTAGGCGTCAGAAACCGTGGGTTAAATCCTTATCTTTTTGAAACAATAACGCATCAAAAGCACAGAGTGAAATTCTTTCATACTCTCCTTTGTTCTCCTCGTTTCCAAAATGATAGAAATTTCAGGAAACGTTGTTAAGCTAAATATCAGTTACGTTTTAATAGAGTGCTTAACATTGCATGTCATCTTTCCTCCTATCCTATGTGGACATGGAACTTGATGTCGAGATTAAAACGAAACTGTAACATGGAAGACATAAATATATAATGTTCTGTCTCATTATTACGTTTCAACTTTGCAGTTAATATTTTAAATTCAAACTACTGAATGACACATTTGTAAAGTAAATTCTCTCTACAAAGTATTGCTTAATGTATGCTTTCTTTGTATGAGACGAATTTGGGCAGATGTATCCGTACACAATTTTACCAATGTACAAGATCCATATATAAGTTGTAGTATATAATATATATGGGAACATTGACTCAAAAAACTCCTGCTTAGAACACGACTCTAGCCATGTTGCTTCCACAAAGAAACCTTTGCAATTGTCTTGTGTAAAAAAGCTTTTCAAATGAAACGGATAAATTGACCTTCCTGTGGTCATCACTGTCTGTTTTCATTACATCTGTAGTACTGTGGCACCAGATGCAGGAGGAACATTGTTCTCGTGATTACGTCAAACACTCGTGGGAGATATAAACAAATGACCAGCTACACGTACTACGCTAGAATTGGACTTTCACTGCATGTGTACAGAGCGTTAAATCAAAGTGAAATTTCATTCAAGTTACAATAGAGTCGGACTCTCACCAATCTGCACTGCACATTCTAAACAATCTACAGAACGCAAGGAATCGAAACCGTAAGAAAAGTCATGGATACATTAATTACAACTGATAATCAAAAACTTTTTGGTAAGATCCCTTACAGACGTAATTATTTTAAGTGACAACAAACATTTAGTTAAAGCCGGGACGTATGATATGATATAGGGAACAAATATGCAGCTGCCTCAAGGCTGTACTTGTAGAGTACACAAGTTCTTAAAACATTTCGAAAAAAAAGCTGACCGCGCTTCTTGCCAAACATGATCAGCACAAAAGTACACCACGAGGGTAATGCTTGGTACGTTTATAATTTATGTTGGTTGTTTTGCAAGCGGTAGCGTTGTGGTGTGTGATATGACAAATTTTCATTGTCTATCATTTCATGCCTCAGCTCATTACAGTCTACGATGAATGATGCTCCTACCTGCCCAATTTAACTAGTAAACCTTATGGAGTTCTTTCTCTGATATCCTTGTTTTATAAACAGTCGAACCAGTCAATAACAAAACAGTTCTTTTTTACATTTATAAACAAGATAGAGAATCACACACATATATTTAATCCGCAACTGTACCCAGTATATGGTTTCTAAACAGTAATTTTTTCTATTATTCTAAGACTGCATGCCACTAATGAAATGAAAACAATTCATAAGAGTGTCACCAATAAAAGCTTCCAAACAATGGTATCTAGTCCCAGATTTTGTACTCTCATACGTGTTAACGCTTGGTGAGTGGATCTGTGTCAACTTCATTTGTCATCTATCTACTATTTCGTTCAGAAACGAAACAGATCAAGAAATCATCATAGAGGCATATTAAAAAGTTTCGACGCGGAATTTCAGTGAGTTCAGAGACATCTTTGGCCGGCCTACTATTGCAATCAACTTAAGGCGACACTTCACATAGGCCAGCATTTTCCGGACCAAAACTTTTTCTTACAATTTTTTGATCTGGTATATTTTTATTTGAACAAGCTTGAATTGCTCGTTCAGTTGCTGCAATAAGCTATAATAAATAAACATTATCTCATTGTTTTTGTTATCTTGAATGGAGTACTATTTGTAACATCATTAGGATGCACCTTCCTCCCAGCCACACATTTTCTTTAACCTTTAATTTCTTCTCTATTTTAGAATAATAACACAGTTAATGTAAACTAAAATAATGATAAGTTGTTCTATCATGTGGATATTAAATCAAATTTGTCTCAGACATCAGACATTAATTTAAGCAGGCCACATACTCCTTTTGGCAACACACCATTATTTGGTTTTCCAGGTAACTTTTTTGGTCATATAAATTCATCACAGTTATTTGCATCTAATTTAACAGAAACAAAGCATAATGGTATTGAATTCCATAATTTGGTTTTTATTTTTCTTGTTATTATGGTGAAATGACAACATTTTTGGAGTTTAAAGAAATAACATGGGCTAGGGGTATTTTGCATCATAATGATATCACATTTATTGCTGATCAAACCCATACACCTGATTGTCATATCCTGAAAGTAAGTTTATCCACTATGAGTATTGTCTCTGTTGAAATTTCAAATATGACATTCTCGTGTTTTTGTGACCTCAGCTTTTCAATGAATTAGATGCTGGGAAGCCTTACAAGAACATATTTAAACCCCCAAAGTTGTCAAGCTATTTCGTTCGCATTCTTGTAAGGCCATAATCTTTTCTCCATTGTGTCAAAATAGGTAAATTTACCTGATTAGGCATAGTCTACTAAGAGTTAAAATCAGTATAGGACAATTTTCAAAACCGTCCTTCTCTCTTTGCTCGTTTATGCTGAGCAAATTCATTTCATAATATTGTGAAAAATTGTAGCATATTGATGTTACCGGTTAAATGTTGTGACCCATTTGCTGGTAATGGGCTTTGCACTTGCACACCAGATATTGGCTAAAATCGGCGAGTATAGGTGTCATGACTTCTCTGCCTAGGCAGACTGGTCTCCAAAGCCGACAATGTCATGTACACCACTGCACATACATTTTAGTTGGTCACATTGAAGTAGTTTAGCCATTTTGTAAATTATTCATCGTGTAAATTTTATTTTCATAACCAAGCATATTATTTATACTAAACCTAACTCGGAATGTAATGCAGTCCCAAAATAAAAAGTGAAACATATACATGTAACAGATGTGTCAGAATTGAGTTTAAAGTGAGAGAACTTCTTTTTCTGTCCATAGGTTGTTGAGTCTTCAATTATTGACCAGAATCACTCACGAGGTGAGAAATCTACTTGCAAGGTAATGATATAGGTAACGATTAGCGACATGGAACCTGAAACTGAGAAGATATTTGGGTTTAAACGAATATTTAGTCTATTTCTTAACATCCCAAAAATGTAGTATGTTTCCTTTCTACAATGGCTCTTCATAAAACGTTAGTGCTGTTTGATTTCTTTCTTTGCAGATAGATAGCCTCTTTATGTGTTCGCCGCAGACGTTCTTTCAATTGCAATAATATTTTCAATATGTTACCATGGCATCATGACTATGGGTTTACGGTTCAATATTCTTTTTGCCATTTTCTCTAAGGTAATCAATCATTGTTGTCACATAATTTGCCACAGTGAAGAGATAAGTACTCTTTTCGCGGGTCATCCTTGTCTGGTTTCATTAAATATGTAACAGTCTTTTGATGGACACCAGACAATGAAATAACAATGTCTTGTAAGGGGGTTGCTTCTGACATAATCTAATCTGTTGACATTTATAATTTCATAAAACAAACAACAAACAATTGAGTTTGGAAACAATACAAATTCTCATTTGCTAACTGTTATTTTCACAGACACGATGAAGTTCTATTGTTTGAATTCTTACATTTGTCGTTATAAATATCTTGTGGATTATTTGTATCCAATTTTAGAACACATTATCAAGAAAATCCATTTCGATTATGAAAGATTGAATCACTTTGCTACAAACAAAATATAATCAGACATTCTGTAGGTGGAATCTTTTATACTTTCTTGACAAACGTAACTCAGTTTAACACCATCGAGAATCAGACTATTGCGTGACAGAAATAAACAGGTAGAATGGGAATTTACAACTTGGTTCCACGATTAATACTCGTGTCCACAAGGAACAAAGCCTTCAACTTCCTTGTTGGACAATGGTTCACAAGATTAGAGATGACCAGCTTGTGTAAGAGAATTCTGTAATCGGTGTGATAGGACGCCCTGAAGACCATGAAGTGAGCCCCGACTTCCTGCTTCCTGGGCTTAATCTCCGACGGAAACTGAAGTCCTAAGTGTATGAATACATTTATTTGGGTGCTTGTAATAACATTTGCGTTCTTGTACTTTTGGACAATTACAAGGTGTCTAAAGGATCGAATTCAATGCATGTATGGTACAAAGAAAGCATTGAAATAACAACACAATCGGTTACACATCCAATTTAGAGAAGACTCTGCGTGCTGTACAACGTGTAGGTGATACTTTCAATGTTTTAAGTCTTTGACTAAATTTATGGATCTGTCCGTCAATCTGTCTCAGTTCGGCCGATGTTTATGATGTCCTCTCTTTAAGTAGAACTTTAAGAACATTTAAGATCCATAGGACGTCACACCCTGGAGTGTCAAACCGACCGTATCATTCCCTGACAAGGTAAGTTCAGGATTAATGGGTACTCTACATTGTTTTTCTGCTCAAAGTCTCCCTGAGACAGATAGATAGAGGAAAAATGCAAGTGACATGGCTACTGGAAAAACAGGAAAAAGTCTAACGCAAAGGCACTTACAGTTTCAATGTGTTGCTTCATATCAAGAGCTTCTCTCATGCATCTTAAAAATAAATCAGCAAGGAACGACGAGCAAATATATCTGAATGATTCCATTACCAGGATGATCAAAGGCTGTGGACAAACGAAAGGAAGCTCACCATTATTGGGATGTAAACTTCTCGTCAAAATGTCTCCAAGACGACAACCACATTCTCATTTGTAATCACTCTCATAGACAGCCGATCAACTTTAGACATAGAGATGTATAAATCTGTGTATTTATTCTGTGTTAGTACTACACCGTCTCACTAATTTACAAAATATTCATTTCGGAACCTAAGCAACCACACAAATGCTTCATGGAATTCAATACTTGTCTGTGTACTCCAATCTTTATTTGTTCTTACGGTTTGTTAAGCCGGTCCCTAGCGGGAAGCGGCTTCATTAAACGAGTTGAGATTCGTATGAAATGATGACAACAAAAGTGGGACTGACCCCCTCCCCCATTTTCAGACAAAGTTGGACTGACCCCTCCCCTAATTTTTGGACAAAGTTGGACTGACCCCACCTATTTTCAGTCAAAGTTGGACTGACCCCCTCCCCCGCCTTTTCAGACAAAGATGGACTGACCCCCAACCCCCACTTTTGGCCAAAGTTGGACT
>JBCAUI010336741.1:0-15103 GCA_038406195.1 Haplosyllis anthogorgicola | reverse complement strand
GGGAATAAATATTAGAGACTTGGAACTTTTGGTTTTATCTTAATCTGGACTGGAGTATACTGGACTTGGTCGTTACAATATATAAGCAAAAGTTGTGACTTTTTGTTGTAACATTTGGTTGTAACAATTTGTTGTGACTTTTTGTTGTAACATTTAGTTGTAACAGCAAAAAGCCACAACTTCTGATTGTAAAGAGAGAAATTATGCATGAAATTGTGACAAAAAGTTACAACAAATTGTTACAACTAAATGTTACAACTAAAAGTCACAACTTCTATGAAAAGACGCAACGCAATGTTGTAAAATACGGATACGGATTTAAAGTTCCCTTAACTGGTGGCTTAGTCGTACGGAACTCTTTCCGTTTTTCATTCCTCTCGCCCACCTTTCTCTAAAGGAGAGTTTATACCGCTCAGCGTGATCGTGTAAGTAAGGTGAGTTGAGGCATTGTGTTTGAACTTGAATTGCAATTAACTGTGGGTCAAAAAAGTGGGTCAATTCTAGTTGTTCACAAAACGTGTAGACATTCAATTCTATGCTACAACAAAAACTAAAAGCATGCATTCAGATTTATAAATTCTGCAAAATATGTTGGTAGTTGACAATAAATTGGAATAAAACGGATTCAAGATCAAAGTTTCCAACTTGGTCCAGGTGGTCAAAGAAGAAGAAGGTCGTGAGAAGCTGTGAAGCGCAAATTGTGAGGAGAAGTCAACCATGACCTGCAATTTGCTGCATCCTGCAGGAGGCTGGTCGGGTCTTCAACATCAAATGTCTTCACAAACAGGCACTACAGGTTGACAATCCACACCTGGATTTATCTATTACTACAGGTATGTGTAAATATCTTTGAACGATTTCCGTGTTTCCAAGAATTTTTGCAGTTTTGAAGTGAGATCTGTACAGTGTGTGTGTGTGTGTGTGTGTGTGTGTGTGTTTGTGTGTTGGATGCAATTCGTCCAATCAGTTCATAAATGTCACTGTCTATTTAGAATCATTCACAGGGAAGGCGACCATTTAAAAAGTGCAATGAGTTATAATCTAAAATACCGTATTGTTCCTAACTCAACTAAAGCACCACGCATTGAAACCGAATTTGGGATGGATGTTATGCTGTGGTTTACCACATGATAGATTATAAGATTCAAATTAAGTAATTTGAAGTATAATGCCAAATTTAAACAAAGAGAATAACTAAATATCGTCAAAATGCGACATAACGTGTAAACCAATGAAACACCATACAAATTATTGTAAAAAATGTAGTGTTACCCAGATTTTAATCATGATGCGTAACAAGTAAGGAAGTGCATGCTTGTGGGTATCTAAATTGCAGTGATGCTACGATACTAGCAAACTGATCAATGCATTAATTAGAGATCATTAAACCATTCAGCTGTGGGTCATTTATCTTACAATCAAGGAAAACAATCGCAATGATCGGACTGACATCACATTATGCTCCAACGGAACTGACTGTACTCAAAAACTTACATCACGAATTTAAAACAGTTAAATTGAAGCATTATAAATACACATTACAATAATGTATTTATATAGAAATTTTATTCAAGATATATCTACATCTGTGTAAAGTTCAGTTTTCAATGGTTAAACAAGAAAATGTGAATGGATAGCCAAGATAAGTTTAAGGGTTAATAAAGTTATTTCTAGGATGACAGAATTTGCAATATCAACCCTTTCTTTCATCCTATCAAGAAAATGTTACTAACGTGATAATATATTGTCAGACACGTGCTGGCGATGATAATAATCTGTAAAATATTTCTCGGTTTATGTGTTAAACGGCTGCTGGTCATCATGCGGTCAAATAGGCATATCATCTGTAATGAGTTGCCTGACAGCACACGTCACTTGAAAGACCCATCTTCTGGCATCTAAACACCTTACTGATTGACAAGAGGTCTTGTAACTCAGCATTCCCATCAGTAATACCGCTTGATTTGAGGCTTTGATTTCTGATAGCCTTCTATCAATGTAATCTGGACATTTTGCGTATATCAAAGAGGGTTGACACGCACAAGTGCTTCTCATTGTATCGTTTAGCATCTCTTCCGCGTTTGAGTTTTGCTAATCAATTTTACGCGTTTCTTTTTAATTGGGCTTAACTTTACGCGTTGTGATACATCAAAATCTCTTATTTATGCATTCAATTGAATTGAACTTTGTTTACTTGTAATCATTTGTAAGTACAATACAAGCATGTTAAAGTAATCACAGATGAACATAGTCGGAATGTAAATACTGCCAGTATTGTCAATTTAAAGTCAATTTTAACTATCATAAAGATGACTTAAATATTCGCAGTTCGTAGCGGCTGAAAATTGAGATTCATTCTCAGATTCGGCCTATCCGCAAATCCTTTTTCATAGAAATCTGGAAATTTCATGTATAGATCTAAGTGTACATACATACTAGTATTTGTTTTGTAAGCGTCACAACTGGAAATCTCATTCTCATTACGTTGTAGCAGTCTCATTTTGACCCCTGACTCATTTCAGACACACTTAACCCAGCCATGGCTGGGGAATGATTGGCACGTAACCCAGCCTAGGCTCAGTTAAGATCCCTGGTCTCAGTTAAGATCCTTAACTTTAAGTTTAAACTTGAAGTTTCTGACCTTTAAATAAAACTTTAACACTCCATTTGTATTGTTCTCTATGGTAATCAGTCTAAATGGCAAAAATTCCTGGGCGTACACATATGCACAGTCCTTTCACCATTGCAAACCATAAAGTACTCCACCCATTTGTACACTTCATGACCTACTTTCACATGTGTGTGCACACTAAAATGGTGATACAACCACGAGGAGATTTACTCTTCAATGATGAAATGTGCAAATTTCCTGAAGGGGAAGCCATCTCAATTCAAGACTGTAACAAAACACTAGCTCCCTTCAATCTGGCTCTTAATGTAGTAAGTAAATTATTTGTCTGACCATGAATTTCATACAATTCTCTTCGATTTTGCTCAACGTTATCACTTTCAACTATAATTATAATAAATCTATCTCTTTTCATTTCAGTGCGATTGCTCCTGCGACTATGACATAATTTTTCACATCTTTGCACATGTCACCAACTCTAATGAAATTTAAGTCCGACAGCATCTGGTTGACTACATTCATCAAAGGTATGACATTACAGAAGAACATTCTCATGAATTTTTTGAACAGAAAAAACTGACACTTGATGACTATATAGATAGATTTCATTTCTAAACCTGGAAATCATGATGAACTGGCAATATATTTGTGTGCACAGATGATTCCAGTCCATTATGCTGTTATTGGACACACACAGATTTGGTATTCTCATACCAACGATCCAACAACAAGTCATCCTCGCGAGTGTGAACTGAGATTGATTTATATTGGTTGTGGAACTTTTTGTAATACTAAAGACATCAAGTCCACCCCCCACCTTTTTTTGTCAAATCCCGTCACACCCAAGAAACCCACAATTGATGAAGATTACAAGGAAAATGATACAGATTACCTGCCTCCACTTCACAAACTCTTAACAGGTAAGAGAAAATATAAACTTCAACCTAGTGGTTCAGCATCTCCAGTGTATGCCCCAGAATTCGCACCGAAAGGATCCCCACCACCTTAAGTCCCAGATGCTGAATGTGATCAAAAGAAGAAAAAGAAAAAGAGGAAGAAAACAAAAACTGTAAAACAAAAGGAGTTTAAATATGAAGGCATTTAAAGAGATCAACAATGAAAAAATGTGGTTTGTGTAACAAAAGATTTTAGAGTCAAAAAGACCTAAATCATCACATTGTACGAACATGAATACAAGTATTTGTGTCCAATTTGGAAATGTGGGAGGTTGTACACTTCACAGAATTTGTTGGATAAACACACCAAAACTCACAATGTTCTGGAATTTTGTGCCCTGAATGCAATAAAGGATTTGCATACAAAAGCGAGCTCAAAAATCACAGAACTGTCCACATGGATGACAAGCCATATACCTGCACATACCCATGGTGTAATAGGAAATACAAAACACAGGCAGAGTATTGGAGACATGTAAAGCAACACACAGGCAAGCATTGGTCATTTAAATGTGAAAGTTGTGGAAGTTTTTGAGAAAAACAAGGGTCTGGTTGAACATCAAAAAGTACACTCAGATGAGTTACCAGAAGAGTGAGATATTTGTGGAGCTTGTTTTAAATGGAGAAGTTCGCTTAGAAATCACAAGGAAATGGTACACAAATGTCGTAGGTCTAAATCTCCAGATTTTTAAAAATAAAAATAAAAATAAAATTACGAACTAATGTCACTGTATGCAGTGAATGCTGCCTAGAGACACTGCTGCAAGTAATAATTCTTTCAAATAACTTTAAAATCATCGTATTTTGATTGTAAATTGATTTTAAAAAAAAGAAAAATAAATAAAAAACTAAGCCCAATAAAGATCAAAGTGTTAAATTAATTGTGCATTTATTTACTGTGTTTAAAGTGCAAAATAGAATACATATAATTAACAGTACACATAAGTGTGAAATACAAATTGCAAGAATTGTGAAAATTGCGAAAAACCAACAGGGTAAGGTGTGAAAATTAGGAGGTGCGAAAATTAGCCATTTGTACACCCAAGTATTGTGGAGGTAGATACATGTACATGTAGGCCCAAGAATTCATCTAAATTATTTCATACCAACAACTGGTTCAAAGTGATAACCCTCCTCATTTGCTATGTAGAATGCATTTTTCATCAGTTTCTTATTATTCCCACTAGCTGTTGCCATGCATTTAGAGTGTACACAACTACATCTTTCCCTGCCAATTGAGCACATGCAAAAATTTCTACTTCCATTTACCAGTGTTGAACATTTCAGTTTGCTGTACATAATCTGCACCACTAGTATATTTGTTTTCAATATATGATCTTAGTTTATGAAAGTTACCTGGGTCTTGTATGTACTCACAGATTTTCAACCAAACCATGTCACGCTTATTTTGATCACCTATGAGTAGGTAACTAATAGCCCTGGGAAAGCAATTTCCATCACCATCTACATTCACTTTAATGGAGATACCGGTACAAGGGCCACCCTCATCCCTGTAATTTAGATTCTTTGCTCTTGAGTGCAAACCTCTACCAATATGAATACCAAAGTTAGTGGCCATACTTCTTCTTTGATAAGCACTTAAAGGCTTGAAGATAATGGGTTCAGGTGGAGTTACACCATTAATTATGATGTCCAAGTCAATTTCTTGGAGAGTTTGATCATCAAATTGGGGTGGGCATTGTATGTTTTTGCCTGGTGCTTTTGGGCCTTCTTTGTGTTGTCACCAGCAATAACACCTACATTTTCAAGCAGTTGTATCATTCTTTCAATACTCTCTTCAAGAGGAATCTCTTCTTTTTGTTCATCAAGAGCTTTAAGGTCATTTTCCATTTCCCAGAGAAGAATTGGTTCTCTGCCATACATAATTTGGAATGGACTGAAATGAGTTGAAGCTTGTTTTTGTACCCTGTACACAAAAAGGATACTGTCTAATTTTTGAGCCCAGTCTGGCTCTTGAACAACCCGTCATGAAACTCCTGAGTCTTCAAAAAACACTCTTGTGTTGTATGGTTGAATCTCTAAATTTCTCCATTGGCTTGGGGGTGGTAAGCAAAAGTGACATGATGACTAATCTTTGTTAGATCATAAAATAGTTCCATAATGTTGTTGACAAATTCTCTACCCTGGTTAGAAATGTGAATCTTAGCTGCACCATGGCAACAGATGCATTCATACATGAACTGGGTGACACCATCAGCTAATATCTCTTTCAGTGGTTTAGATTGAACCTACTTACTCTTATAGTCAATGCAGGTGGCCAGTGTGTTGTACCCTTCTTTAGTTACAGGTAGATTTGTTACAAGGTCGATGCCTATTTGTCTCCAAACTTCATGGACAGGAATAGATTTCAATTTGTCACCACCTTTGTCAAACTTAGAACCAGCTTTGACACGCTGACATGACTCACAGCTGTTGATAAAATCAGTGCACTTCTTCTTGATGTCAGGGAAGAACACTTTTGAAGTAAGTAGACTGCATGTTTTATCTCTGCCAAAGTGTCCACTCCTAGATTTGGCCTCAATTGTGTTGCCTGTTCCTTTGTGGCATTCTCTGATGAGTCTCCCATTTGTCTTGTTCAGGTCCAATGTAAGGAATCCACTTGACTAAATACAAATATGTTGTTTGGGATGTAAATTCATGGGCATACAAGGAAAATGATACATACAATATTAAATGTTAGACAAATGTGAAAACTGTATGACCAAGATGTGATACATAAAAAAACTGTACAACCAAGAAGATGTGATACATACCAATATTAGTTTGATTATCAATGTGTTTTCTGAATAGTTTGTTCCTCCCTTCATTGAATTCAAAGTTTTTAACTGTAGACCTGAATGAATGTCTGTGAATCTTTGTTGTTACAAATGGTGGATAGACTTTTGCTCCTTCTGGAGACTTGAACTAATCTATGTAAAACTGAACACATTGCTCAAATGTACAATTCCTAAGTAGAATTGTTGAACTTTGGAAAGATTTTGTGTCTGTATGAGTGTTGACTTCCTCTGTCTCCATGTTGAAAATGATAAAAACAAAGCAAATTTGTGTGTATTTATACAATATTTATTCATAAGAGTAATATGAGAAGTTCATATCAAAAGAAGATGAAAAGGATTTACAAAGACATGACTGTTTTGTTATGTATGCCCAAGAATGTTCACACTTCAGTCACTTTGAAGTGGAAACTTTCAGTTTTGATTGAAGTTTAAACTTAAAGTTAAGGATCTTAATTGAGCCCTGGTGTCTTAAATGAGCCTAGGCTGGGTTACGTGTG
The DNA here is from genome assembly GCA_038406195.1 of Haplosyllis anthogorgicola. NCBI lineage: Eukaryota > Metazoa > Annelida > Polychaeta > Phyllodocida > Syllidae > Haplosyllis > Haplosyllis anthogorgicola. Next base: position 8,223 of record JBCAUI010336741.1, on the reverse strand, counting down.
GATCTTAACTGAGCCTAGGCTGAGTTAAGAGGTGCATTTCCCAGCCATGGCTGGGTTATGAGTGTCTTAAATGAGCCAGATCATCGCTGAGACCAGTACAACGTGTTCTTTCTTTTCGCACAGGTTTCATTTGATAAGGATCAACCTTAAAGGGTTGAAATAAGACAATTCGTAATTTACATTTTACAGGACCTTTTGCTTTACTGGATTCCTCTTTCGGTTTATTTCCGCGTAGAACCATTTACCTGACAGGCAAAACAAGTCAAATTACATTACGCACTATAAATAGATCGGCCAGCTGCCGTTGACTTCCAAATTTAGACAAATTCGCAACGAATCCGAATGTCATAAAGCTTCCTGCAAGCGTAATCAATGTACATTTATTTCATGGTCAAACTACAAGTAAATTTTCCCAGACGTGATCAGCAATCCCCATCTCTACAATGACGTCCACAATGAAAACGGAGAACCAAATCGAAGTCCATGCAACGAATGCAATGCCATTCAAAATGAACGATCCCCACCCCCCATTTTCGGGAAAAATTGGACTGAACCCGTCCCCCCCCCCATTTTCGGCCATTTCCGGAATAGGGAAAATGCATTTCTGGCCATTTCAGACACTTTGTGAAAAAAAAATTCAGTGTATTTTGCCATTGGACCTAGAATTGAGGGAGTTGGCTCAAGGAACAAACAGTGAGGGAGAGGGACTTGGCTCAAGGGACAAACAGTTCCCTATTCCGTTGGGGGGGGGGGGGTGGGTCCTGTTTTGCAATCTGTGATTGTCTAGTTAAATCGTGCATCGGCGGAAGAAAACTTAGGGTTTTTTTGCAGTAAATCCTCTCCTTCAAAAGTTGCAAGAAACCACACGTGCAAACGGCAAGATCTGGCTTTGCTGTTGACAAGCATAGTTGAAAAGAAGGCTCCCATGTCCGTCATAAAGCAAGTGTCTCTCAGAACTCAAATCGATATTCACCGGACCTTCAATTCCAATCTAGGAAAAGCAGATCCCTGGATGGATAACTTCTGAAATGGAACTGGTCACCTTCGACTGAAAAAAACCTGTCAAATTTTTAGCCATTGATGAATCTGCCAATCTGCAATCGAGATTGTACACATATGTGCCTCTTGCAGCTGTCAAAATACTTTAAGTGTTGTAATGTTCATATCAAATGAAGCTTAAAAACCACTTAAATTAAGTCACTGAATGAGCCATTTGCAAGAAGGCTTTCGTAAATGTCCATAAAACGACACCCAGCACAGGAACGTTACGAGTATTCTGGCAACATTTTCCTTAATTAATGTCTCCACTCTCTACCTGTAGTATTTCAGAGCATCAAGCTGACATGTCTGTCTTAATTTCCGACATCTCTAACATTTGGGAACGTTGAAGACTGAAAGACCATTACAAATCCATCTACAAGCAAGACCAAGATATTGGCAAGCACACAGGTACAACCCAAAAGCGCATACATTTCATGCCTGCCGGTCGCACAAATATGTTATACTACATATTCATTTGGACATTTTGCGCACAGCTTGTAGGGTTTTCGTAAATAGATAAGTAGATTTAACTATGCCACAGGCAGTAGCTAACAGGTTACTGGCTGCATGATCAATCTCAATCAACAGTGGAGAGAATTTTAAAGCAACGGCCTCTTGGTCACCTATTGAAGCTGCTTAGTTTTTATGGCTCTTTGACTTCCATGTTAAGCATAGTGAGGAGCTACTGTAGAAGGTCTGTGGGCTCATAATATATGTGGCTATTTGATAGTCTCTTCCACTCAGTGATATACTAGTCTCTCCGTCCTAATGTGCCCTTAAAAGGTCTACCCAGTCACACACTGGTCTTTTATAAATCCCAAGCCCAAATACAGATGCAGACATCGCTGTATAATCACTACTTTCATCTCTTATTGATGGCCAGCATCCTGTTACATCTGTTCAAATTGGTCCATGTACTGCAGGATTTACAGGAAGTATAGTCCATGTGAAATATCAACTGGTAAATGTAACCATGAGCATATAAAGCTGTGTGCTCATGATATTACCAACTTCAAAAAGCGCGTAGCTGGTAGTCTGTCACTAAAAGAAAACTTTGTGATGTATCTGAGTAACTTTAGAGGGGAAACAATCTCCAGGGAATTTTATCTATATTTTGATGCGGTAGATTAAATTCGGTCCATGGAGATTTGAGCTATTTTCGCTTATCAACCTTTAAATGCGAAAATATATGGTAGCGACCATGTACAACGCACATTTGACAATTCTCACATGCTGTTGTAAAATAAAATATTGCTACCAAATCGTGAATAAAATTAAGATATTTATATGCAAAATCTCGGAAAATACAAGATTACAATCAAAACATAGGCTCCAGTAAGGACTTGTTGGTGTGATTTGGTCGAAAATGTGTAAGTTTCTGTGATCAATAATATGCACGGCACAAGCAGCGATGACAATGACGACGATAGTACCGGCCTGTAAACGTCACGTAGTCCGTGGTCGCAAATCTGTGATCGAATTCACCACTATCTCACAAGAGTACACGGACTTCTTCAATGATAGGAGTGACGTGTACCATCCATCAATGGTAAAGTAAGTCAATCGTGATGACAATGATGACAATAAGACCCAATACGCTACACGCTACTATACTATGGCTCATTCTTGCTTTCATCTTTAATGACATAATGTCCTCATTATAATCTGGACCCTTGCGCTGGATGACCAAAGATCTTCAAACTAACGATTGGGCCCAACCGAATCCGAAGAAAGCAAGGAAAATTTATTCTTTTGCAGTGGAATCACTTTTAGATTTGTGGCAACATGTCTTGTGCAATTCAGAACAAATTCAAAAGTCAATAAATAACCGATATGGTGCATTGAAATTCACTGCTGGGTATGAATATTGGTATTCTACTGATACTATTATAGATCATAGACTCCAGAGGGAAATGAACTCTGAAAGCTATCATGGACTGACAGCTCTCGGAGATTATTGCTCCGTACAAATTTATTGGATCGAGTATTATTCATCAATTTTGTGTAAATGTAAGGTAAATGCAAACGCATTAGTTCGGTTATTATTGTGGCTAAAGAACAAGTGAAGACGTGTTTTATGTTGTTGAGTGGTGTATTTTATTGGTGTTTTGGTTCCCCGGAGAAATCTGTTATTTAAAGCAGATTATTCTAATTTCATCTGTAATTGAGTCATTCTCCAGGCAGCTTCTAAATGTATGTTAGTATTTTTATTTTTATGACTCCGATGATTCAATTTGATACCATTATTAAAATATTCATCTCGAAGACTTACACAGGCATAGAAAGGTTGCCCTGCAAGACCTGGACTAAATTGGAGTGGACTTGAATAGCTATTGGCAAAGGCTTCATTCAATTCATTGCCTACTGGAGCAGAGTAAAATAGGTTCTAATCAGTGCTTCACATGCCAGCCTAATCAGCCAAATGCTGTCTTCTGGAATCGACCGGAAATCGTCTCTGCCAATGTAAAGCCAGATTCATAAAGCTCTGGATGTTACATGTATCCACTGCATTCGCCCACGTCCCTGGGGTATCAACCTCTGCCTCTGTTCAACGTCATCCCAAGCATATCTCTCCGCCGGAGAATTCCCATGTCAATATTTCGTGTTCATGTACAAATTGAAAAGACATTAAAAAACTGATGATTACTTCTGTAGTATTACGTAGTTTCTAAATTATGACTAATTGGTACAGTGGATCTAAATTGGTGAACATCATGAACAGCATTAATTTATCTGTAGCAGAGCATTATGGTTACTGGTTTATATTTTTAAATGCCATCCAATCTATATTTTCACACATTCCAAAGCAAAGCATCATCTTGGTTTTTGGTTAGTACATGTGCATGTGACTACTGAATTTCTTCCACCGCAATGCAACATGCACAGGAGCTAATCTCACTTCATCAGTATCCCTTGTTTTGCTTTGACAAATTCATCAAAGGTAGTTTCCTTTGTTGTGCTGTTACATACAACATGTTTGTAAACTGAGCAACAAGGTCGCATCATTTCGGAGGATAACTTGGTTTGTGAAGTGTCTTCACATGTTGCTTCCCAGCTAAAAGGTCAAACACTCAAGTGCCAAAAAGGTGCATCACTGCAGGCCCTACACTTCTTCATTAGGCTTCTTTTTCCTGAAATGTCAACATTATTAGCCCAAATGTAAGGGCTGTTTTTATCTTTTCGAAAATGTTTGCCTTCAAGGGGTCCCAAGTGACTTGTGAGCTGTATATAGGAATCTTGATGTTTGATCAGACAGATGATATTTCACTAAAATTCATAGATGAATACATCAATAAAAGTGACAGATAAATAAACGTGTGACTGAGAATTCATCACTTTTATATTAAAACTTCAACTGAATAAATCCAAGCCGAATTCTTCACACGAAAATCCATTGTATTACGAGTGGCATTATATGCATGTTCACAACTTATAAACGCTGAAAATGAAGCTAATTTGTCGACTTTGAATCTGATGAGAAGCTGCAAAATGACAAAGAGCTTAACAATGCCAATACATTAGCCACAAACTGTCACTTGCCACCGCTTTGGATGGATCTACCGGGAATCCCCGAAAATTGTACCTGGGCTAACTTTCGGTGACACGCCGTTTTTGAGAAATAAAATTGAACACCACTTATAAGACCATGATCCTATTTTTGGGAACATGATCTTAGATTTGGGTAAGTCATAAAAGAATATGTGAGATTGCTTTCAAGAAAAGTTTATGGTACGTTTCAGATTGCAACTTTTTAATTTCTTTGCTCTTGAAACCAAACAACAAGTTGTTCCTCTAGAAGTGGATACTTTGCCCTCTGACCACTTCCTATAGTTCTTGTGTACCTCTTATCTGGCACATTGGACAGTTTACCTTCATTTGCCTTCATTTGCTCAGAAAGTACATGCTATAAGACCATGGTCTTATTATTTGGTATTTTCTCCAGTTATAAGACCATGGTCTAACTTTTATGGTGGTCTAATTGTCGGGGATTCCCGGCATGGCTAAGGGTGACACTGCAAAGTCACCCTGTCGAGAATGTGGTCATTAGCCATGTCTGTTGTCTTCCTGGCGCCGAATACATTGTTCACGATTATGCCTCCAACGTACATGTGCATCATATTCGCAATTCCTCATCATATTCCTGTAAGTTTGCAGTTTCGGGCTATCCACCAGCGGCTAAATTAAACTTAACTTGTCTTGCACAGATTCTTCAAAGACAATATGCATACCTCTGGCGATTCAACGCACAGCAATTAGGAAATATCTAGTGATGTCTGTTCGCAAGGAAATTCTGTGAAGTGAAGAGGAAGTTTGTCTCTAACGAAAGGGCTTCCCTGCAACCTGTTGTATTAAATGCATTGCATTTCGTCTATCAAGCGAAAGGATTCCCTTGTAATTTTAACCCTTCTCTTCACATAGACTTAACCGTATTTAATTTTTTTGTCATAAATCTGTCGTATTTGCTCTGACTAAATAATCAGTACAACATATATATTCCCTCCCAACAAATGCAGACTTAGTTCTGTCAGAAATCAAAAGGTTACAGTTTCCTCTCGTTTGCACATCTTCCACTTGAATAAAGGTCGGTTTTTCCCGGCGGAACGTATTATACTTGCTAATCACCTGCTATTGTCACATTTAATGATAGACGTTCTTGATACATTTCTGCATTTTCTCTTTCACTTTCCCATAATAAATTATGTACGTTGTCCCTGAGGTACGGTATCTCTGCAGAATTTTTCGCACTTCGGATGATGCTGGATAAAGAAAGATTTTTCCAAAAAAAAGAGAACAGAAACGAAACCTACTTTTTAAGTTCGTCCTCCACTTGCTGTACACCATGCTGCTGTGGATTTAAACACTTTGCAGTAGCACTCCCAAAATCACATAAAACGAAAGTACCATTGTCTTCCATTAAAATATTTTCAACCTGAAACATAAAAAGGATTTAAGAATTTTTGAGTCTCAAGGTATCAGACGATAGTTGAATATGCTGAACACGTAAATCTTTTACTTTACTTTATCCAGAATAAATATCTTTTTGACTGGAGGAAAACTTCTAAAATGCAATTTAAGTTAACTATGAAATTGAAACGGCACGCCAAGGTGTAACGAACTACATTAAACGACACTTGTTGTCTTTGTTGTTGGACGGCTGGTCAAAATGAGAAATCTTGTGATTTTCAATTCAATAGTAATTAAATGGGTTGTACAATGATAATGTTTTATTCTGCGATTATACCTTAAGATCCCTGTGTATGATAGGTGTTTGACAATGATGAAGTCGTGAGACAGCCTCACATGTATCACAGAATATACGCATCACTTCTTGCTCAGTAAAACCACAATGTAACCTATCATTCATCTGCTGGATCACCTGACCTACAAACAAGATTTTACACTTCATGAAATTCAGCCCAGTTTAGAAATAAACTTTACATTTCATTCGACATTGTGTCAGACAAAAACTCTACTACAAGTGACAAGTTCACTATTTGCCTGAGCAGCACTTTCTACCCGGAACCTTTTTAGGATTCAAATGCGCTCAAATATCATTTCCTGGTCCACTTAAGAAATGTTCACGCTGAATTTTGACAAGTTTACTCAAACTTCACTAGGCATTGTGTTGGAAGGTTGGGGAAACTAAATTTTTACCAGGTAAATGTCATGTGTGATAATTTATTAAGACTGTACAGGGTATTTCATACAATCACACAGACAATCGCACAGCGTAATAATGCATGGTGACCTTTATATAAAATTGTTTTTTGCTTTACGAAGGAATCATTCAGAATGTGAAACATGCGACTATATTCACTTACCCCGACAAAAGTGTGTGAGCAAAAGAACCTCATAGACACCATTAGCCGTTGTCGTAATACTGGAGTCGACATATTTCACTATGTTCTTGTGACCTGATAATGAGCTCTGAAATTCAAATAATAAACTTTTGAAGTACCGCGAAGGACAATGTCTTTTGTTGACATATGCCTTGTGAGGGTAAATTTTAATGCGTACAATGTTGCGATACATGCGCTTTTGAGTAACACTATTTCTAAGGTACATGTATTTGTTTTAAAAACTGTAACTCAACGATATTAAACGAAATACGTCAGGATCTCAGAAGTGTACACTGGTTACAATATACGCAATGTATTCAACGTAACCAGTAGTATTGAATACTTACGGCTATTTGTATTTCCCTTTTACAGACGGTGAGATCATACTCATTGTTGACGAACATGCGTTTCAGTGCCAGTCTCTGTCCTGCTGAAGTGTGAACCAGAAACACCATAGCGAACCCACCTGCAAGTAAAGGAATTAACATTAAAATACAATTATTGGAAGAAAAGTGGTCGTCAATGGGGTGGCGGTCTTGTAAAGGAGGGTTATTTTCTGTGCAATTTAATGTGTTATATCTAAAGTCTGATGGTCTTGCAAAGAGTATTTGGTCGTGCAAAAGAAGGTCCGCCCAAAGAAAGTTCCACTGTATGTAAGAAGTGTTGTCGCCTAACACGCACATACAATGTATGCTTCTGTTAAGCAGAAAGTGATTGCGAATCGGAAGTAACTCATGAGGTCAAAGCATGCAAGTAAGTATGCATGCAAGTAACAGATCCACCCTGGCTTTGAAACCTGTGGCTGGAGTCCGAAACTGATGGGTGACCAGTGGCCCCAAAAAGAACTTGGGTCCATCAAAAAGTTTAAACAAAACATTCAAATTTTGTCCTTTGATCATGTCTTGTTCCTGGTGAATATGCTTATGGTAACTAATGGGGAGTATCCATAAATAATTTTAAACGAAATCTCATGTAAAAAAGCATCATTTAAGGTCCAGTCTCACGGTCATCAACTTTGATGACCGTTCCAAATTGAAATAGAAACCACTTGAGTATATGGTCAACCAGACATTGCCGTAATCTTAAGGCCACCATCCCAGCCCTCTGTGAAAGAGAACTGTCCCCTAATGATTAAACTGTCCAGGGACATCACAAAAGTATGGTGATTACTCAGGTCTTTTGTCTAATTAACTGCCTGTCATAAGAAGGTTGAATGACATCTAATTCTTTTTACTTTCTTCATTTATGGATCAAAATAATCGCAGTAAGGCTTTTTTATTTAATTGTTTGGATTACATTTCCCGCCGCACTTTGAAATCGGGATTTCAAAAAAAACCCCCAA
>JBCAUI010336630.1:0-15103 GCA_038406195.1 Haplosyllis anthogorgicola | reverse complement strand
CTGATCTTGACGCTCGAAGATCCATCGGGTAAAGTTGTCTTTTGCCCAAAGCACCTACCCCCAGGTGTCCGTCTCTTTGAGACGTTTCAAACTGTAATTGCTTTTTAGTTATCTTTTGATGCACCGAGCTTGGCTACCGCCAAGCTGAGCACCAGCCTAGGATGGTGACCTAGGCCTTGCGTTATTCATTTTCCGTTGATGTTGACCGCTGTGTTTCTTGTCTCGGTAAACCCTCGAAGTAGCAGATCGTGACTGGATCACCACCTCGAAGTACATCAGGTCCACAGAGAGAGGCTCTGAATGGGAGGTTCAGGGCAGTAGTATCACATAGCGAGTAACATCAAGATGGATAGCCCGTCACTAGTTACATATATACTGAGATAATTGACTTTGGTAAACTTTACAATTTAGAAGTGGAAAGTGATACTAAAAATTTAAAGTAATACAGACCTGTTTTTAGTTGGAAATTTTAATTTCAACAATACAAATTATGTTGAACCTACCTGCTAATGATCTCACATGTACACAGACAATAAGAAAACAAAGGGTAAGGAGTCTCAGTGTCTTCATGTTGAAATCTTCAATTCAGTGCAATAACTCTATGAGACAAAATTTCATCTTTATATGTTGTCTCATCAAAAGTACCAAACAAAGTGACTGCCAGCTGAAAATACTCTCAGTTGAGGTATTCCCTGGGTGATGAGACAGGCAGCAAGGCAATCCTTGAATAGTCTAAATGCTTTGCACATTGTACACACCTTACAAAATGTCTGTTAATTTTTAAACAATATAATTTCACATTATGTTTTCTGTGGGTGCAATTTTTTTATTCCAAGCTGTTCAAAATTAAAATTTACTTGATCTGTTGGATATACATGTCTCTTTAGTGTTTACTTACACAATAGAGCTTTTCTCCAATGAAAAACACATTGTGAAATGTTGCTGTCCCACAATGAAATGCAAAGCCTGAGCAGATCACTTTATAAAATTGGCATAAATTTAGTAACCTTTTTAAAAAATGAGTCAGAAACAAATATTGGAGTGAGAGAACAACAGTATCTTCACTGTCCTGCATGTTTTAAAATAAGTGTAAAGTCAACAGCCCACTGGAATCACACAGTTGGCCAAAAGAACTGGAAATCCAGATAACACATTCAGCATTGACAAAATATGTAGAAGACAAAAACATTTCAAGAAAAATCATAGTAAATATTAAGGTTTAGTTAAGTATGTTGAAAATAAAGTATATTAAAAATTCAATTGAAATGGCTCTACTAAAATGTGCATTTTGCACTGGCTGGACTTCAGAAAGTCAACCACTACTCGTACGCATGCAGTCTGCAGATCAGTCATTGATGATGATTGTTGTGAATGCTGAGGGTTAAAAAGAACAACCATAAATTCGCACACAAAGCATTTTTTTATTTTCCTTGTGAGCTGTTGGTATACAAGTGCAACTGACAAGGATAAAGTCTAGAGTTCTATATTTTAAGATTGAAAGATATATCACAGAAAAGAACTGGACTGAAAATGTTACTGTGCATTATAAAGTAATTGGTGTTTTAGATGCATTTGGCCTGCAGACTTGCTTAAATGCTTGGTCATGGACAATAAAGTGAGTAAGTAATTTGTTGTCCGTTAGGAAATACCTCAGAGAATCGCCTTCTACTGAGAAGATAAAGAACTCATAGACTATTTATTGTGGGAATTTCTACTTCAATTGATGTTCTATGCATATTTGTGTGATAGGTTTATGAACTGTATTTTTGGCTCGTAGAAGCATGCAAGAGGCAGCAAATTCCTAGACCTGTTTTGAGGCACAACAGTAGGGTACAAGGTATGACATACAAAGTGCGATTTTATGTCTACAATTTTGTGATGGTATACTGAACTGCAACTGTAAAGCATAGGAGTTTCTGCTACCCCACAATTGTGGCAGAACCTGACAGCCAATAAATACATGCTACACTTTGTTCCCTACTGATGACCACCAATGACCATCTCCTTTTACTTTTACACAGTGTTCAGGAATGCGTGCTCTTTTTTGTAGTTATGCAATGGCTGTTACACATAAAATCAACAATTAAACAAAGATTTTTTTACTTATCATATTGATACAGCTTCTATTTTGAATTATTATTGAATGGCTAGGAATTGCTTAGTGTTGACATTGCTGATAGCTAGTGAATAACAAGTTACCTGTCAATTGTTCCAGTTACATGGGGCAAAACCACTGATCGTTCTTTCTAGGCTATGTGTAAAATTGATAATTCTACATGTATGTGTGTAAATTGTACAACTTGTTTCTGGGCCCTTTATGTTGAATCTATGTGTAAATATGATGATGTTACATGTGTGCAACTAGTTTGTGGGCCTTTATTTTAACTTTATGTGTAAATATGATGATTCTGGAACTTTATGTCAAATCTATGTGAAAATATGATGGTTTTACATGTGCATAAATTGTACAACATGTTTTAGGGTCACAATTCACACTTTGCCTTGCACTTGGATGATTCTTTTGTGTTGTGTCCAGGTTATGCATTTGTTTACATTTTGGTTCAGGGCATTAAGGTTGATAAAATAGGAGTCAGCACTTCCTAGGTAGGAATCCAGAAATAGAAGGCAGTATCAATGTCTGAAAATTACAATAAATTTGATCATAATGAAGACAAAAACAGCAGAACATGGCCTTCCCATTATACTATTATACTCATAAATAAATCCATAGTATATTCGTAATTTTATACGACAGAAAAACTATTAGATTATTAGAATTTTCATTAGTTGTTTTCTTGAGCTATTCATTTTTGACCATTGTTCATTTACAAATGGGTATTTGTGGAGCTATTGTTCCTTTTCGGAAAACAGTTGTTTTTAAACTAATCAATACAATAAAACCAATGCAGTATTATGGCTGGTGAACACTTCACTAGATTTTTTATTATTATTTATCAAACTTAGATTAACAATTGGCAAGAAAACATGGACAATTATGGAATTCGGATATATGTTATCCGAGTTCAGCTTTAGTTGTCAGTTTGAAGATGTTTGAGGATTTATGCCAATGGATCCAAAGTTGAAAAGCAGGTAAACTTAATGGTATTTTTGAGTTACATCATTGAAGTATGTTCGTCAAAGAAGAAGTGCTTCTAGTGGTCATATGGTTGTTACAGTGCTTCTGTTGTCAAGCTCGTTGAACTCATCGAAGTCACTGCAATTAACAATTGTAAGAAGTTTCAACCTTATTAAAAGCCTAATGTATATTCCATTATAGATCACCCAATGGATTTGTCACTCTATCATGTCTATGGGGATTTCGTGCTAGAACAAATCGCCCCCTATGTATGGTCCACAGGGCATTAAAGGGAATTCCTGATATTGCAATAACATTTGGACCATGCTCATTAAAAACCAAATCCATTGGGTGATCTGTAATGTCTTCAGTACTGTTGGATGCTCAAAATAGAAGTTCACAACTTCTTATTGCATTTCAGATCATGAAATTGCTATCAACAAATGAATTTCATGCCTAGGTAATGCTAAGCTTATGGTCGGGGGACCTTAAACTTTAGATAAGGGCTCTGCGATGCTTTTTGATCTGTGGTGGGTTGTCTGGTAGAATGGCTTAATCATTATAATTAATCGATTTTATCAGTTGAGATATTTTGCAATACAAATTGAACATTGTTAATGTCTTTTTTCAATGTTCTGTTTTGTCATTGTTTCAAGTTAATAATGCTATTAATATTTAAAAACAAAAATTATACTAAACATTTGTGCAGCATTATCTTGATATCAAATTAGTTGAACAAAGCAACACTGATTTTTCCAAATAAAAATGTGAACCTGCTGTTAACTCCAAGTGCATGCATTATGATGTTTTATGCATTACAGATCATACCCAGCATTATGTGTAAACCCCCATTTCTTCATTATTTTAGGTTAATAATACTGAAAATCAAAATAAATATTATGGAATTGAATGTAACTATGCTTTGTTTATGTTAGATAAGTTAACCATGATGGTGTTGAACTAACATGAGCAAAATACTGCCATTGAAAATCAAGCCTCTGGTGTTTAGTGAAAATGAAAGTTTGGAATGTATAAATTCACCACTGTTATTTGAGACTAATTTGACATACCTGTAGTATAAAACTACTTATTTTAGCTATTTTTGGTTTACATTGCATGTATTATCATTTTGAAATACAAGAAAATGTCTGACAAATCACGTCTGTTCTGTAATGATTGTTTAAATTTAATCCTGTTTCAACACAATTATTTAAAAGTCATGTAAATTAAATTTTAGTTTACATTTTTTTGTATCATCAACCTGAAATAGGTGAAATATTTGAGTTTTTAAAAATACTCAGATATTGCATAGTTTCTATTTTAATGAGCGTTGATGTGATTTTCTTGATCTACAGATCGACAAGATCTGATAGAAAGATGATAACCAGTTTAGATCAATATTATGACTAACCTCCTATACCACACCATCCTTGATAATAATAGCAGCAAAGATTCCATGCTGGGTTACATCTCATGCATCTGCTATCATTTACACAACACTAAAACATAAATGAGTTTCAGTTCTAAATGTTATATTAACTTATGTTACAAAACACCTAATGGATTTGTCACTCTATCTGGATTTGTGCTAGAAGATACAACCCTCTACACATACTCCACAGGGCATCAATGACAATTCTCAATATTGTGATAACATTCGGACCATGCTCCTTCAAAAACAAATACATTGGGTGTCCTCTATTGATTCCTGGAATTCTGCAGCAGTTGATGTCAGGGTGTCTTCATCACATATGTTAAAGTTTACAGTTTAGAATAGATCTAAGTTTAGTTTGATCACCATAGATGAATTCAACATGATCTCATAACATTACAGTTTAGGCTTCCAAACAAACAATGCATTTTCTCTCAAATAATGTAAAATTGTTCAACAGAAGTTTTGAAATTATAATTCATATGTATGTGAAAATTTGTTTTGAGGTCATTTAAATCAACTTCAAGAAAAATGTTGAATTTATACAGTTTAAAAATAATCGTTTTTAAATGGTTTGCATTTTTGCATGGGAATAATGAAACAAGGCAGAGTTGAAAGAACAGTACATGGAATTTGTATCAGTTTTGACACATCTAGAACAAAAGAATTTTGTCATTGATGCCCTGTGGAGTGTGGTATCTTCTAGTGTGAAAGAGGACATAAGAATTTTACGTTGTGCTTTTGATGCACCATTGTTCCCAAACTGATACAAATTCCATGTACTGAATGCATTGGTTATGGTATTTTCTTGCTGTAATGAAATGGGGATTATTATTCAATCTGGGAGATGAACACTGCCTCCAAACATGAGAATGCCAAACATCTTCTACATTTAGAGGGTGCATCTTCTGTAGATCTACCAGTGAAAACATTTCACTGGATTCAAATCCTAAATCACCTTTTGGATTATTCTCATTAACATATTTTACAAACACTAGAATTGCACTCATGTCCAAGTCACTATTGCACATCCCTGATGTCTGACATCATTTCTGCCTTTCTGATCCAAACAAAATTCTGGTGAGCAAGTTCACTTCTTCATCTAGTTCTCTCTAAAATAATAGGCTCCATCATAGAATACAAATAATGCATTATGAATGCAGTCATCATCCCATCATGCAGTATATATTATCGTGATGACATGCTGAATTAGGCATGTCAAAACTGAAAGATTATCCAGATATTTTATTCAGTGTTTATGTAACAAGATTTCGGTGAGCCCACTTTTAGGGATGACAGATTATGTTTGTGATAACAGTGCTATTTGAGGTTTTTCTTAATTCAATTTTTGCCAGGTCTGTCAGATCTGACAGATTTTGTAGGTTGGGTTATTTTGCTAATTTTAATGCAAATTTAAAAATATCACCAAATATTGTTTATAATAAATAGTAGATATGATATGTAATTTAATTGTTATTAATAACACAAGGCCTCCATTATATTAATTACAAAATCTGTCAAATCTGACAGATCTGACAAAAAATGAAATTAGGAAAAACCTCAATTGTTTATTAGTTAAATTTTAAGGAGACAGCAGAAGCATAAAGTGGGCAAGGTATCCCAATGTGTCTTAAGTTATGTATCAAAAATTTGTAACAATAAGCATTGTTATTGTAAATGTTAACCTGTTATCCTTAAAACTGGGCTCACTGAAAGTAAACACTAGATAAATTATCCGGATAATCTTTTAGTTGGAACATATTGTAATTGTGAAATTATGGATGTTTTTTCTAACTTTTTGCTGCTCACGATAATCACCAGATATTTTACATTAAAGTTATTTCTGCACTGACCTCTCTTTTTCTTTCTTCTAACACTTATTCCAGTGCCTCAGGTCCATCATCTATGTTGTCTTAGAGAATGGAGAAAGATATAAAAATCAGTAAAGTTATATGCCTGAAGATGTACTTATTGAGGTAATTTTGCAATGTAAAATGTTGGTAAAATTGCTGAGATAGTTTTTGTTAATGACAGAGCAAATATTACTGCATTTTAAGAGGGTGGAGCTATTTTGCTTGCATCATTAATGCAGTAAGTTTATTTATCACTGGTTACAATGATGATCTGCGAATTCAATTTTTCATTTTTAGCAACAATTACCAAATTTATATCTAAATGGTTTGCAAATATGGACACCTTATACTCTGTTGAACTTTAAGAAAACTATCCTTATTTCTTCCCGGCATGTGGTAACAAAAATGTTGGATGCCATAAATGTTATGGTACCAAAAAGAGTGTACCAATGCCGAATATATATAAACCAATAATGTTTTGCCAATATGTAAAGGAATTTAGTGAGGTATCTCAACACCATATCAATTTTATTTTGCAGTGAAATGTAATCAGACCATGGAACATAACTATGTAAATTCACAATAAAAGGTACTCCCACAATTTAGTTACACACATTCTGTTCCTGTTATCATAGAATATAAGATGAGAATGCTGAATGTGTCCTCCTGGATCTCAGTCAGATATACACTAATGCTCTCAGTGGGCAAATGTTCTTTTATGACTATTGGCTGACTGCTATCCATTGCCTGAGTATTGTTCTATATTCCCATTACCACATGACTGCTATGTGTACTTTGGTTGCAAAGACTAAGACTAAGAATTGTCAACTATGCCATATGAACTTGACCTTGACCAACATCTATGACCTCTTTATTGTGTCCTACTTCCATAACTAGGTCACAACAACATACTTTCAGTATTTGACTAAGAACTATCAACTATGACATATGAAGTTGACCTTGACCAACATCTATAATATAATTGGTTAGGATTTCATGTGAAGTGTGAACTTTAATACGTACATGTGTACATTCAAAGTAATATTGAAAATATCATATTATCATATCAGTTTTAAATCCCTAAAATACAGGGTTACAAGGTGTTATATTTATATGTTACAGTGTATTTTATATTGTTATCAAAGATTTTGCTCATGAAAACTATGTAAAATGTGCATTATATCTGCTATTGTGACAGGATTATTGTTTTGGTTAAAACTAAACATATTTTGCAGTGTTGACATGTATGCCAATCAAAATAAGGATAAAAGCATTTGAGCTTAGCAGTTTTATTTTCTATAAATGCAAAGAAATAGCCTACCTGTGTATGATTTTGTATGCACACTGAGTACAAGCAAAGAGATAGCAATGAAAATAAATGCCTTCATTCTCTAATCCAACAACTAAAACTTTAAAGTTTCTATATCTGTGTTCTCAACAACTTTCAGTATGTGCCTCCCTACTTTCCATTTATGACAACATGTGCTTCTAGGGTCTAAAACGTTTTATAAAAGTGCACTTGTCAATCACCTAGGTTGGAATTCCTTAGATTGGGTGATATCTCCCCGTTCACTATGAAAACAGGTGCATACATTATGATGAGATTCATTTAAAAGTTTTAACTTCATTACGACAATGTTGACTGAATTTAATTGATTGTGGTGGAAAATATCTGAAGTCAATACAATCTAACAATAAAACGGCAAACTGAAAGATCAGATAGATTCACACAAGATACACACACACGTGAGCCCGTGCAGAATACGTAGATTTCCAACTGGGAAATGAATGCTACACACAAATCGTATCATTTTGGAAACGAAGAGAACAAAGGAGAGAACGAAAGAATATCACGCTGTGTTTTTGATGCGCTATTGTTAAACTTCTGATACGAATTCTGTGTACTGATCTACCAACATCAAGTAATCAGCTCTTGAAATTTCTGTCATTTTTGAAGGGAGAGAACAATTAAGGGAACAAAAGAATTTCACGCTGTGCTTTTGATGCGTTGTTGTAGTTCAACTGCATGATTGAAATAAATTTAAAACACACACACAAAATCATACATGACTAAAAGCATTACCTCACTTCAAGGTAAAATGGCGCACAGTAATTATGTTTGCACAGTGACCCCATCAAAAATTTCAATGCTGTTACTTAGACCGTGAAGTGACTCCCACAATATAGTTACAAAACATGTGCCCTATCTGATTCGTGTGTCTTTGGCAACGTTAATGCATGATGGATCTTTTTGTAGCCTATCTCGCACAAGGATTTCACTTGCACCGTACACTTATAAAGATATAGCATGTTTTTATGGGATCATACTTACACTTAATTCTGTAGGTTCAGATAAAGTTAACTACTGTGCTTTCTTCATCTTTATTACATGTTATTTTTGATAACGATACAAGTACTCATTGTAATTATACAAGGACAGTATTTGTTGATTTTTGCGTATCTATTTTTGAAAGCTTAACCATGTGCATATTATTGTGGATTCCATTACAGCCTGCACAGTGAATCTTTCGAAAAGAAAATAATTAATGATGTGTATTTCAGCCCCCCTCCCTGTACAGCTCAATTTTTCATCATTTCATGCAGGTTTTTTTGCGTAAAATGGGTAAAAATTGGGGCGTCCCAAGGTTGCCCCCCCCCCCCCCTCCGTCTTACGAGAAATCCTGGATCCGTCAGTGCAATGTGAATTTTATTGGTTTTTAGAGGTTATTGATTAATTCAGTAAACAAAACTGTATCACAACTTTAATATGGTACCTCATGCGAGCCCCCTTATACAGTTTTATGTATATACACAATTGATACAATTTCTTGTTAGACTATGTATGATAACAAAGTTAAATTTCGATGTGACAAAAATGTTAGCAATATTTTTGAAATGTGTACAGATGTGTGTACTCATTCCCTGTTTTGCGGCGATACATTTTATATGATTTCTTTAAAACCATGTCGAGTCAAAACCACTCGCGGTCCAAAACAGGTATGTTTCATGTCTGTCACAAATTGTTTGTGATGATATATTTATCTCCATAAATAGGAGGGAAATATGCAGAGGCACCCAACCTAGAATTATTTTACATCAAATTGTGCACAAAGGTTGGTTTTGCTCATATTTCCATGATGAATACAGATTAAAATGTTGGTCTTCAGTTCTCTCCATAGATCCAATGTTATCAAAGTAGTCAACTTTAATTTCTTGAATCTTTTTCTGGAAGTGTTCAAATAATAGATAATTCAAATCTATTACTATTAAAGGTAGTATCATACTTTGTTGATATCAGTGTTGATATTTAAGGATGACATTTTCATGTTAATTGTTTTTAACGGTATTTTCACCCAAATTTTACCATATTTAAGGGTAACCTGTATTTTTTCTTCACAAAATTTCATCATTACATGATGGCAAATAATTGTATATAGTCTCATAAAATTGGAATCACTCCCTCTTGTAGAAATATAAAAAAATCACTTTTTCCTTAGTAATTTCTAAAATAATATGTGGAATTACATATGAGTAATTGTTTCAAAAATAAGGTCAGTGACCCAAGTTGAAAATAACTCCATATAAAGGGTAGATTAAAATCTTAAAGTATTTAAGAGATGGAATCACTTTGACCTAATACGAGCAATTCAACTTAAGTTTGCCATCATACCCCTAAAGTGAGCTTTGCATTGTAATGGAAAGATTTGCGTATATAATTGACATTAAACATCGAACCCCGGGTTAACACATCGATGGCGTCCTTTATTAGTTAATTTACTCAAATGTTGATGTTGTTTGTTCTTACACAGCAATTATTCTTAAAAATGTCGTATATTCTTTAAACAATGTTGTTGGTCCATTCACGAGTGAATCTACTCACAGTTGATCAGGGGTGTAAATTAACTCAGGAAAGGAAATCATTTGTGCATGAAATTTCTGTCAATGAAAAACCTTTATTTCTACATCGGTTTTTTTGACAGAAATTTCAGTCTTCGTAACATCATCTTCATACAACAGCCTGGACGGACAATACCATTTTCGGACAAGTCTAAGATCGGGGCAAACAGATAAACAAAGTTACCATACTAATATCAATCAAGATATTATAAACTAATGTACAAGATGTATGCAAAGCTACATTTACTATTATTTTGCAACTATATTAAGTAACATATGTTTTCAGAAGAATAAAAACACAATAAGAATGGGTCTGTTCCAAGGACAGCTTGCCACAAAAAACATACCTGAAAGCTGAAATAATTATTATACCGGTATTAATTGTAACTGATATATAAAGAGTAATTTCTTTTATTTCCAAAGTAGAATTCAAGAAAGTAAATAAAAATGTACACCAGAAAATTCATTAAAAATTAGATTTGAAAATTTGCTTTTTTATAACTTTTAAAATTCTCTTTACTTTTGTTTAAGGTTCTCTTGTAAGCGTACGTGACTTAAAACAACCAAATAGAGTTGATGAATATTTTAATCTTACGTATCGATTATCGGATTTTCCTTTCGAAATCTAACTCTTTTAGAGCACTAGTTTACATTGACTGATCTTAAGGGTCATCACTTTCACCAGAGCGTAACAGATTTAGCGACACAAACTAGTCAACGTTGACCACTTCAAAAGCACACTCGTGTTGACCCTCTCTTTGATAGAAACCAGAGAAACGAATTGTGAATCAGTGTTCATGCGAATACAGTATGCAGAAGATAAACCTTTGTCTCTTCCTCTGTACTATCGTGGTCACCGTGCAGGCAAGACCTTCAACAGGTAAGTAGACTATGTTTCGTACCGTGTTTTTTTTCGGCGTTACACGATAGAAAGCACCGACAATATGAAATTGGTAACATTCTGATGTGTGTGAACAGAAATACATAATTTTAATTATTTTACTATGGTTAAGTTGTGGTTAAATCAATCACAAAATGAGTTCTATTATCATGTTATCAGTGTAGTCCATATCCAAAATTCTGGCAGTGTTCAGACCTCATGTGTCTCATTGGGTGATACAAAAATCAGGCTCCAGAATCGATACGCCACAGAATGACAGTTCCGCCACAGACTGACAAGTTCTATGTGGCGGAATATTTATTTTCCCCAATAACCTTCCTTCCAAACAATATAGCACAAATTAAATTGTTTGATAATGAGATGAAATCCAAGACTATTTTATATCCATTGACACAACTTACATAAGTTTAGCGGAAGTCAACTAAATAGGCGGAACTGTCATTCTGTGCCGTATTGATTCTGGAGGCTGTTTATAATTATACCACATGAAGTAGAAGTAAGATATACCACTCAAAAGAGCTGAATTTTCGGCACTCTCGCCACCCTCGTTCGGACACCTAATAATCAACACTTAAAGAAATTTAAACAAGTCCAAATTAAGTGGTAGATAAATTGTAGATAAAATTGTAGCGGTCACATGAATTGTTGACGATGTTTTTATGTGACGCAATTTCCATTTCTAAGACATAAAATCATCAGCTGTTTTGATAGTTTATAGATAGTTTATGCCAAAATATTTCTAAAGGTCTTACAGCAAACTACAGTACAAATTTTGAGGGATCTTGTATCCGTGAATGGAATGCCGACTGACCATGACAGTCAATTTGTTTGACTTGCCAGCAAATATAAAAGGCGTCGCAAGCACCAAAACGTCTCCTGAAAACTTGGCCACGACCTTTCAGCTTTTTTACCGGCCGAGCATGTGTTATGTTCTTAGTCGTGTCTGTCTGTGTGTGTCTGTTATTCTGTCCCTCTGTACAGGTTATAACATTTGAACTACTTGATCTGGAAACTTCATTTTTGGTATGATGGTACATCTTAATAATATCTAGGTCAAGATTGAGTACCAAGGTCATTGGTTTAAGATCACATTGTAGCTAAAATAATCAATTAAAATTTGGTTTTCATTGGGTGATTTGTAACAAGTTCAGATAATTTTAATTGGAGTTTAATTTGGCAAATGATAGGAACGTTTTATTGTTTCAAACCTGATGGAAACAATATTGTGCTCTGTAAAATTGAATAAACATAATTTGTATTAAAGTTGCGGATCCAAGGGGGAACGAGAGGCGCCCCCCCCCCATACAGCCCAAATTGTTTTCATTTTCATGCAGTTTTGGCGATATTTATGCAAAAAGTGGGAAAAAACTGGGGCAGCACCTCTCCCCCCTCCCCCCCCCACCCCCGCCCACCGTAAGGAACCCTGGATCCGCCAGTGTGTTAAGTTCTGCTTCTACCACAGAATTAGCAGGTCCAATGGCCGTACCGTTCCTTTTAAAAGACAATTTCATTCACAAAACGTTCAATCAACTTTCTTCCACAGGACGAAGGAGCTGTGCGTAGTAGTTACCGGTTTTTTCACCAACGCCTGTGACGACCCCAACTTTCCGCAGAGATTAATTGAAGATGCGAGAGTCAAAGCATCGGTACGTTCGCATTTGCGACATTCTGCACGTTTCTGTGTGATAGGTTTATGGATTGGACTCAATAATTAAATTCTATACAGAAAAGAAGAAAAGAAAATAACACCAGTGAATACTGAGTAGAAGTAGTCAGTGTTAAATTGTGGAATTGTCTTTGCTCTCTTCTGAAGAGTATTTTCATTATTGAATGGAAATATGTACATGCCAACAATCTTTAACTCCTTTAGATCCGAATATACGCAAGGGATTTTCTATTTTTGCTCATATTTCAATGATTAAGCCAGATTAAAAAATTGGCAATGGGAAGTGTTACTTGGCATATCACACCCCTGGTTTTGCTGCATGTGAGGGGCACTATCTCGTACACCTGTTTCTGTGCAAAATGAATGCGCATAAACACTGGCGGCATTTTGTGCTGACAACAAAAGTCGTTGTGAAAATCGTCCTTAAAGACAGAAGAAATTATGAAAAGTCGAGAACCCTAATTCGACATCTATTTTTTACAATTCCCGTATGTGATGAGCATAAAAAGGAGAAATATGAGTAGATAGCAATAAAATTCCCAGCGTATACACGTGCAGATAGACAGGCCTCAGCCAACTGTCCAAAATTGAGAAAAAATCTTTGCTGATTGGAGTCAAGAAAGCTAGAATATCAACGAGGATACAGCCAGGATATATGTAAGCTAACAGCCATATCCTAGATATGTCCTGGCTCAAGGATACCAAATCTCAGCACCAACAAGGATACGGTAAACGGGTATTTAGTTGGCAATTGAGCTTGGCTTAAGCTAAATTATTTTGGCTTGTTGCTTGACTGATAAGTTAAAATTTAGTAAATTATCATAAAGTATCACGATTATCAATATTTTTGTATGTTAGTACGTTGGACGTTCTGCACTGGAAGAGTTCGAAATTGCAGCTGACGATGCAGAAATAAATTGCAAAGTGAGTACCATTTCTCATACATGTAACAAAATATTGCTTGAAAACAGGAATGACCAAATACTCTTAAGTAATCGGTGATCTCGCATTTTTCCGGATGGGACCACATTCTACTCCTTGCTTATTTACGCTCAAAGAAGCACAGATTGAAATTCTATTGTTCCACCGAATAGCCAAAAGAGAGCAATGGAATATCTACCACGGATTTTTAAAGTAT
The DNA here is from genome assembly GCA_038406195.1 of Haplosyllis anthogorgicola. Classification (NCBI taxonomy): domain Eukaryota; kingdom Metazoa; phylum Annelida; class Polychaeta; order Phyllodocida; family Syllidae; genus Haplosyllis; species Haplosyllis anthogorgicola. The sequence goes on along the minus strand of JBCAUI010336630.1, from coordinate 1,140 downwards.
TTTATTTTGGTTTTATTTGTTGGGAGGCCTAGTTTGTAGATATAAGGTTAAAGTGGATCTCAGGCGGGCTTCACCTGCCAATTCTTTTTTGGGCTTTCCTACAAGGCTCCTACCATATGGGAATAAAGACTGAGTCCTAACTTAAAGTTTTTACAAATTTAAGGTTGAGAAATTTGAAATCAAGATGATACAAGTTCAAGGAGATTCAGTCATCGCTTTGGTTGAGGAAACAGAAGATGATACCACTGGAAGTAAGAAAGTGAATCCTTAAATATTGCTCCTGATAAATATAAACAGTGGCTAATCTTTCGAGGCATCACCCCTGTTAAAACATGTCTAAAAAAGATGGCTGCCATTTTGGACTGCAAGTCATTGGGCCCCCTCCAAAAATGTCTAGATCTACCACTGATGAAATTTGGGACTTTTCGTGTTCTTGACTGTTTCGTCTTTAAATCATGATGTTAATAAAGCCTTCTATTCACCCACCACAGGTCACAAGCCTCAAGTGGTCGATGTGGGCGGTGCTACTACGGTCATGAGCGACACGCGTGAAACGGACCTCGTGGTGAGTAACTCCCGTCCAGAGTAAAGTCACTTGCGTCTAGTTGATGCTGAATTTATTACGTATTTATTACGTATTACGTTTATCCCGATCTCATTGTCAACTCTCTAACGTTCCATTACTATTTTGGAGAAAAATAGTTTGTGCTTAGTTAATACAAGCTTATACAAGTAATACTCTTCTAAAATAGAGTTGTAGCTTAAAACAGATACATTACATCGCACAGTATTTAACATGGGTAAATTCAATCTTAGTGTACGTCCACAGAAGGAAATAAATCAACCTCCTTAATGATACAATTTTTCAGGCTTGTGAACTGGTGAAACAGAATGATCAGTGGTTATTCTCAGCAATGGTATACTTCACTGAGAAGAAGGAGGACCTGGACTAGATATTAACCCGTCCCAGACCTTTTGACCTACCGGAAGACGTAAATTTCTTGAAATTGTTTTATTGTTAATCATACTAGATGGAACCCGTCGGTACCCGACGGGACTACACAGAGAGACAGATCCACACAGTGAAAACCATTGCTGCTCATCTGCCACATTCAGACAGTGCAGCACACCCAGCTGTGC
>JBCAUI010336629.1:0-28741 GCA_038406195.1 Haplosyllis anthogorgicola | reverse complement strand
TGCCAATTTGAGAATAATAGTCACAGCAACATAATTTTTGCTAGGCTTTGAGATAGGACATAGGTGCATATGTGTGTGAGATATTAAGTCTCTGTGATCAATAGTGTGCTCAGGGTGAGTGTGCACAGACAATGCCAATGCCGACAATGACAACAACAATGACGACGGACAATTCATGATTCTACAGGCTCTTTGGCAATTATGCCAAATGAGCCAAAAACAAAACAAAAAAACCCCAAAAAAACCCAGATAATGAGCAAAACCCTGTGTCCAGTTGTGTATTTAAAATTCCTTCAGTGTCTTACTGGGTTTGTCTTATTTCGCGATAGTTACTTTCATTAAAACTATGGACGAAAATTTTTTATATCCAGAACCTTGCGTGAAAATCTCAACAATTACTTACTCGCAGCTTTTCTGTAAGCTCTGCTCCTGGTGTGGGGACTTGAGCAGAGTTTTTCTTGAATTGAATCATTTTCTCCAGTACAGTTTGCTGCAATTACGAAATAACATCAACAGCAGTTTTTACAAAAATGACCACCACAAGTACACATCAAAAAGTGTGAAAATTATTTAAACCGCATATATACCTTTTCACTGTTAGTCATTGGTACCATAAAGTCTCTTATGTAATCTTTCATTTGTTTGTTCACCAATGAACCTGCCTTTCTAGCTGCCATAAGTGTATCTCGTCGTTTCACAGCTACGCTCACAGATTCTCCCACTATTGGGGCCTACAATTCATACATGTTTATGCCATTTAAAACTTCGTTTCATACAATGACAATTCACAAACTCCCTCTTATTGTTAGCATTCTTTAATTGGATTTAACAGTTGGTCTTCCCTAAAAACCAATTGTTTACAGCAAAATTAATTTAGCCATCAGTGCAAGGATAATTTTTCTTACTTCAATTCCGGAAAGATTCAATTGGTTCGTAGCTTGTGCTCCTTCTTCACTCCGATCAATTATCATGTCACACAGGCCCTGTAAAATGTGTTGTACATTGAGTAAATTGCTACGAATGTGTACTGTGATTTCGCCACAATGAATATTAACACACCTACTCTTGAAAACTACTTTTACAAAAACTTTATTTTTAATTTTCAAAATGGAACTTTAAAAGTCACCAAAGACACACATCAAAATGCCAAAGATTTGATGAGACTATTTAAACTCACAAATAATTCAGCTTCCAATCTCTGTGCCTCAGTCGGCTGACCATACACTGGAATGTTCATCTTTTGGAGACGACGATCTGTGTAAATCTTATGCTTTGCCTACAAGGTATGAAATGGTTGTTTTGTTTTTATAACTCAACAACTGTGCCGAGAAACTATTTAAACAAACTTGGGTTCTGTTACCTCTAAATATCATCTTTTCACATTTACTTAAAACTTGTGGAGAAATAGCAATTCTTTCATGGAGATGCAGATAAAGTTATGATATTTTACAAAATAAATGCTATTTTACAAACCTCGTTACCCCTAGTTGTTAGTTTGAGAATTAGTTCTCTCATTTTCCCGTTACTTAATTTACGTTCCTTTCTCTGCTGTTCCAATATGGTGCGTCTTCGAAGAGATTTAAACACAGGTTCGTTATCCTTTGGATTCTAAAATCAAGGAAACACCTAATGTACATGCAAATACAGCAATGCTATCCTACAATATGGTTGTTTAGTGCGGTTTACATTTGACTGCAAGGGCACTACAGTGCAACCCGCTTAGCTCGAACTCCAAGGGAGCCATGGAAAATGGTCGAGGTAAACTGAGTTCGAGTTAAAAGATAAAAATCTTATTTTTACCTCATGGAAATGAAAAAAAAGTTCGATCTAAGCGATAAAACGAGTTAAGCGATGTCGAGCTAAGCGGGTTGCACTGTATTAATAATTGCTACGCTAGTTGATGTGCAGTGTGTAACAATGAACACATCGGGGATTTAAACGTTACTCTTTCCGAGTGAATTGAATACTTGACTCCACCGGAATTTCCAAACTGGCCCATTATCCATCTTTGATTTCTAACTTAAGTGTAAGTGTAAAAATACATAGATTGTGCTTTTGCACATATTAATGCATCGCCATATTTCTGTATTTCACTTCGGTGAACATGACAAGTTGAGAATCTAACCTCAATTTCTTCCTGTGTTAAACCAAGTTTTTCCTGGTCCTTTGATTGCTCAGTAGCCTTCTGTTCTGACGCCTTCGGTCCTTTCGAGGAGATCCTTGCACCTCGTGTACGGGTGTACTTCCCTGTTCCATTTTTCATTTGTTCAGCAAACGGGTATTTGTCGATGTTATTTGACCGACTTTGCTCACTTCTCGAAATAAAGAATTTGCAAACAGCCTACCAATTAAAAAAAAATATCTTGGTTTACCGATTTTTTCCTTGACTTTTGAGCTGTATGGCTTTTAATAAATTTGAGTCGTTACTAAACCCCAAAGTAAATTAAAACAAACTTCTGACTGAATGTCTTATCTCCATCTCTACTAGAACCTTATATTTCAAACTAATGACATTTTTCTTAATTCAATTAATGAATTGGGGTATTGTGGATGTTTTGTGCACCATGGTATTCTTTGTGATAATAAACTTTTCATTTTGGCAAGATTATTGCACAGACGAATCGCAGCATTGTGTCAGCATGATACATTACGTCATTAAAGTTTCTCTGGAAGAACCAACCTTCAGTTCTATGGTGAGTTTGTCGGATTTTGAGATAAAACTGCGATGACCACGAGCTGCTCGTTCTTCTGACTGACAAAGACCGCTTACGAATATCTATAAAATGGAATACGGTGAAACTTCTCATTTACGGCTACTCTTGGTTTACGGCCAAATTTAACGGACGAAAAAAAGTGACCGTAAAGGAGGAGTTTTACTGTAAGTTGTCTGCATTAGGTTTACACGGCAACTTCATACAGCAATGCAAGTGTTTTTACTTTGAACATTATTGATAAAATTTCAGTTGTAATGTAGCTTGATGCGATACCTTATCAAAATGCGTTAGTGACCACATGAAACTATCTACAAGCATCCTGCATTCGGCATCCTTTAACTGTCCGTTTTCTCTCTGCTCTGTCAGAATCTGAAGCCTGGCGGTTGCGACATATGGTGGTTCTACTGGGCTCGGGTTCTGAAAGCAAACATGATGATAGTGAAGTGCTGTTCCAACTGCGCACACATAAAAGTAATGTTTCTGTCGGTAAGGTGATTATTTAGGTAAAATATAAAGGTCACCAGGTCTAGTTCAACACCACAAGAAAAATCTACCTTCTTGCGATTTCTATGTGCATTACTTTTTGTGAAACAGGCAAAGGACTTACCACATAACGGTAATCTTATCAAACAATGTTTCTGAACCAACAAAGAACTTACTCGGGACAAATAAAAATTACATCAGTGTACGTATTTATTAACATTTTAAACGTCCTTTTGAAAAATAAGTGTGGTGTCCAAACACTAACCTCTATCATTTGATCACTGATGTCACTGTACAAAAAGTTCTTGGTCACGGACTTCGAATCTTTTTCCTGATGGTAAAATAAAAAAGAGCCTTTTAGAATTCATTATTTAATGTAAGACATGATATATGTATCGGTGCGATTGAAGAGTGAATAAACATTCTGAAATAGAAAAGTATCCTCTATCACCCTCTCTCGAATTGAAATCAATCTGATAAGAATACAGCCCTCGACTACACTGAAATGAAAGAATATCGAACACACACAAAACACACAAATCGACTTACCTCCGCACCAACTCCAGCTGCGAATCTATAAAATGAAGATGGAAGATATTTACATTTTATACTAGAAAAACTTTAATGTGCATGAAAAATAGCTGACATAAAGGACGCAAAAATCCATTTGTTTCTACGTTCAACCAGGTTAACCTGTGTGTCCAGAATTTTGGTGTTTATGATGTGACGAGGGAAAGCCGTTCTGTATTTGGTGCAATGCTCAAAAAACTAATGTTCGCACATCCATTGATTAGCTCTGACCATAACCTGTTTAGGTAGATGCTTGCTTTTTGTGTGAGTTTTTGCCCATAATAAAACAACAAAAGTAAAAAAAAATATATACCAAGTCAAAAAAAAAATAAAAAATACTATGACATGCTCCTCTTTTATCAAAAAATAGGTCCTGATGGACCTGAACTCATTTGGCATTATAAAAAAACTAAGACAACATTGTTGACATCACACTGATACAAATTACACTCCTCCCCGGATATATCGATATCGCTTTTTCGATATCCCGCTTATATCGATACCTTTTTTCCGCACCAAATTAATGGACCCTCATGTTAATTGTTCCGCTTATACACTCGTCCCCGGATATATCGATATTTTTGGTGCGGAAAAATGGCATCGATATAAGCGGGATATCGATATAAGCAGAACAAATATCCACATATTTTAATTTGACTGACTGCAAGAGATTGTATTGATATAAGCGGGATATTGATATAAGCGATATCGATATATCCGGGGAGGAGTGTATCGATATCCTGCTTATATCGATACTATTTTCCCGCACCAAAAATATCGATATATCCGGGGACAAGTGTAAGTGTCCAAGATCAAATCCCAAATATACGATCCATGAAAAAACCCCACTAATATGGCTGCCAAACTAGTGATGGGATGAATCTAATTTTTACAGGAAATAAAAAGGGTATGTAGGGCATAACACTGTAAAATATGAAGTCTGTACCATCAAAAGTGTGTCCAGGATTAACAATATGAAGTCCCAGTGATCAATAGAGTGCTCAGGGTAGCTGTGCACAGACGAAGACAATGACGGATGACGGACCATTCATGATTCTGTAGGCTCTTCGGCAATTATGCCAAATGAGCCAACCCTCCCCCCTTCTCCACAAATATCAGCTGTGCGTGGAAAACAAAACTACAATTAAATAAAAATCTATTTTACTTATTACCAACAAGTGCTACTCCCATTTTATTACCGAGGTCTGATCAGTTCAGTCATAATCGACTCTGGTCAGACAGGTACACTGTATTTCTCATTGTGCAACTTAAGAATATTAACATATTCCATGACAGAAACTTTAGAGATCTGTGCTCTAAGTCTCTGTGTGAATGCTGGTGGGGGATAAAAGTTTAAAATTAACAATGAGTACTGGAAATCACTTTGTGTAATACACTGCAAATACTACATGTACATATTTGTTGAATGAATTATTGCCTTGATCAAGTGTAGCATGGCAAACTACTCTATTTGTTGAAGTTCTTTGCCTTTATGAAAGATTTAGCAAAATATGTATTTTTTGATGTAACATATTTGACTTTTAATTTTTAAAGAAGCATAACAATTTGTCAAATTTTAAACAGGAATATCTTTGGGATATCATCATGAACCTCTTTTCATTGGCTGCTTGTAAATACAGCTTTGAAACAAGAGAGTTTGTGCCATGAAAGTGCATGACAACAATATCATAAAGCGATAATTATCGAAACTCTTGGAATAAACCCAAGACAAAGTTGGCTTACAAAATGCAACAATGTAACTATAGCCCCTTCTCTGCTAATCCTCAAAGCCATGAGGATTGCTTTACATATTTCTTGACTGTCCGGTAGCAATATTCAATGTTTAAACTGAAAACATTGTTAATGTTATTTATCAATGACATGCATGGTACTGGTGGGGGTGGGGTGCGGGGGAGGGGGGTGCAGGTATGTGCAGCATCTCTAATAAACATCACCATACCCCAGCCCATACCTTCATTATTTTGCTGTAATTCTGATACAAGTCCCAAACATCCCAACTCCTAGGGGTACCCCACCATTCTAACAATAATATTAACCCTACAACTACATGTCTCCCATAACTATGTGCAACAATTCTAATATCAACAGCACCATTCTCCTCCACCAAAACATCCCCAACCCTAGGTATGTGTATTACTTGTTATCCCAACCCCCTTAAATTTTCTTTTTCACAAATTTAGTTATGTGAACCCCTTTTCTAAAAAATTTTTTTTAAAAAAATCCCAAAATTTTATGTTGATCAAGAAAGGTCTCTAGTAAGAAAATTGCATTTCATAAAGTTGTGAATGGTTACATAATACCCTTCCCAGCCCTTCTAACAATAATACCACACCTTCCTCTCATTCTTTCCACAGCCACACACAGGATACAGTACTGTTTTTATCAACTTACCCTCACATTCTCTACAGATTATATACAGCACTTCATCCTTCAGCACCCTTAATAAAAATTACCCATCCCCTCCACCCCCAGCTATTTACATCAAACAACATCTCATTAATTTCCACCCCAATTCCTGCAGCACTTCCCAACCCCAGGTTTCTTCCATCTGATACCACCCTTACCTGCAACCCACATCACATTATACTCCTAGCTGTACCTTCTCCCACTACCTCCTCCCCCACCTGCATGCATCAATACCACCTCAGTCACAACCACCATTAAAATCCCATATCCTCTTCCATTTAATTGAATTGATAAAACATAATGAACAGGTCATGGTGTTATAGGAGAATCATTCTGTTGCAAATCTTACATAAAATGTAGCAAAACTGCCAGCATATCACACTGTACACCTTTGTAAAGCAAGACTTAATTTTTTTTATTGTTTTGTGGTCAATTGTACTAGACACTCGAAAAAACTTCTTTTTTCACACTACTTAATTTTTATCATACACTATCTGCATACAATAAATAACACTCTTACCGCATCTGAACTTTATGGATAATTAACACAACTTCACAACAAGGAAGCTATGCTGGCACAAGAGTGAAGATTTCGCACAATGCCAAGTTATTCTATCAAGAAAAAACTATGGCAGGTAGCCACATTTATCTGTCTGAAATGTAATACGACAGGCAATGTGGGGGCCCGAAATGCGCTGCTTACAGAATTGAAAAATTTTTTCCGATCTCTTTGTCACACGTGAAAGTTTACCGAAACTGTCCCTTCGTCTACACCATAGCACCATTTGCATTTGGATCACGAAACGTCGGCTGAATTTAAGATGCGCATTTTTTGCATATTAAATAAAAATTAAGTGCAATATTTATTATAGAAACACTACACTGTTTTGGAAGTACTGTTGTGTAAATTTGTGTAAAACCGTTTTAAACGATACTAAAACACAACGTACATATTTTAACCCTTTCAACGTACTTTTCAGGCAGATGGTCCTGCTGAAAACCTGACCTGTGGGGATTCATTCACGTGTTTCCTATCTCTTTATTACTTCCTTCTTTTTTATCCACAGAGACGCACTGTACCATGAATGCTAACTGGTCCAAAACCATTTGACATGTTTGAAATGTAAACTTCAGTCATTCCTTGCATTGAGAGGTACAATCACTGGTTGATGACACTGCACACATACACATACTGCACAATGCACCATGTTCACTCCACACAACCATACATATGTGACCACACACACACACACACACACACACACACACACAATTACATTTTTTGCCAATACCACATTTTCATATTCCTCCATCCTCCCAGATCAATAAACTCTTTTGGAATACAAGTCTACATCCTCCTTATTGTTTAGCCTCTCAACACAGTTCTCATTTGCACACTCACTCATTGCTGATCTGATAAGTATGATGGTTGATCATGCTCTGACAGTCCACACATGCTCTTTCTAGTGCACCAATTACATAGGCTTGACAGCACACACACCAGCCTTTCTAAAGAGTTGGTAGCACTCTGGGAGCCTCTTCTGTACATGCTCATATTACAGTTCTCTCCAGATGTATCAACACATTTAGTGCAGAAAAAATATTGACACATACAGGATAACAGTATAAGTTGTTTTTTTGAAATTTTTTTTTGCTGGACCAGGGTCCATTTGTGGGGCCACTGATTACCCCTGTTCATGTGACTGTATGCATGGGTTTTAAATCCAGGCTGGATCTCTCACCTACAGTCTTACTTGCTTGTGTGCAATGATACCGAGGGTCATGTCTGCTGCGACACCTGCCTTTTCCACTATTAGGGGTGTACACTGTGTAAGTATGTATATGGCATGGCTGGCTGGGCTCCTATAACAATATAAGTTTAATTGAAAAAAAACCCCAACACACAGAAAATTTAAAGTTTTTTTTTTTTTCAAATTTTACTTTTGAAGGAATATGCTTTAGGGTCAGCTCTAGTGTCTATGCCCATACTTACACATCATCTGGAATAAATAGAATAATTTCAAATCAAACTTTTGAGACACAATAGTTATCTAAAATAAAAATGTGTCTTCATTTGAAAATAACATTTCAGTGGTTCAAAAGAACCATTACATCACTATTAAACTTTTGTATCTGAAAGTATGATTTGAAACTACTCTATTTATTCCAGATGAGGTGTAAGTATGGACATAGACACTAGAGATGACCTTAAAACATATTCCATTAAAATGTTAATATTGAAAAAATGTACATAGAAATGGGGAACTGCAAGAGGATAAAAGCTGGAATTAACATTAGGATCAATGGAAGACATTTGGTGCAGAAAAAGATAGATATAAGTGAGGACAACTGTACAAAAAGCCACAGTGGAACACAACACATAATTATCTTAGGTAATTACAAGGGTGTGTCTCTATCACCTATCCAAGTAGTAACCAGGCTCCTGGTTCCTTAACTTCAGTGACTGGACTGTGAGAGGGCACATGCACACGCACCTTTGACCACACATTTTTCTACATGCATTCCACACACAAACACACACTCATTTGCAACTAAACATTTCATTTATTATCTAGGTCAGCAACCCCACAATAACTGCAATGGATAAATGTACAGTATGCAAGAGGATCCTACCTGGTTGCTCTAAAAACATTTGAAGATAAATTCATGTCAATCCCATTTATATTTACTGAATAAGTACTTTTCAAGTCTGTCTCAGATCCCTTTTTAGCTTTCTAGTTGAAGAATGGAAGAATTTGACCAAAAAGAAATTAGAATCTACACTAGAGAAAGTGTCACCAACTGACCATATTTGCTGGAAATCCAATTGTTTACACCTTTGCCTCAATTGAGTGGTGTGACATTTTTTTCATACTTTCTTTTGTGTAAAATCCTCTTTGGTTAAATTCATCATTCTTTAACTATCAAACTAAAAAGGGGTCAATGATAGCCATAAAAAGTACTGACATTTTAGTAAATATAAAATCAGATTGATATGAATTTTATCTTCAAATACTTTAGTACTCTTACAAGCACTGGTTGAAGGCACTTCACACATATATGCATCTGTATGTCCACACATACATAATGTGACACATGCACATCCTGCACAACTGCACTGTACCACACTCAAGATTTGCAACCACAAACACACATTTAGCATATTATCTGGGTATGCTAGTTATTTTAAAGAGTTTTGATCTATCACAATTAATTTTACATGCATACCATGGATTGCTGTGGAAACTGAGACAATGATAAAAGTTTGGTGCCATAATGTTGTAATGTTACAACATATGCAGCATCTCCCTTCTTGGGGTACTTTCTTCTCTTCTTCAAATAATTTACTGCTTCAAATTTATGTTACAACTTTGTAATGCATTTGTTATAACAGCTATGTTAACAATTTCTTGTTGCCAATGTTGAAATAAATCTACTACAGTATAACCCATGAAAACCCTAAAATTTTGCAAAATACTTCAGTGAAAGTCAAATTTGTCTCCCCATGCAGGTCTATTTACTCAATAAGACATGCTAACCTGACATTGGCAACATTTTTGAGTGTCAGATCAACCATATACATTATCCATACATGTTACCACACACTTAGCATACATTGTCTTGAGCACTTTTTCAAACACAAATGAATGACATATTTCATCACAGTTTGTACTTAAGATATACCCAATGATCCCACTTACACTGCTACACTTGCCTCTGCACACATACCTATGACATTACAACAGCACAGGTTGGCCCTTGGTTTGTTTACTTACAAAAGATCTGCATTGCAACTCTCATCCTTACTTTCAAGAAAACACAGGACTCATGCATTTCTGCACTTGGATCTTTGTAAACCCAAGTATATACACCAGTTTCAAATTTGAACATGACATTTAAACACAATAACTATTTTAAGGGGGTGTCAGAATTTGGTGCATGGATCTACTCCATTTAATGCATTATATCTACTTGGGCCCAGTTATTTTGGTTTCAATTTTCAGAACCCTTGAAATATTAAATTTCTTAATGTTTCCTCACTGTGTAGCATGTGTAAAACATGCTAGCACTTATGTATCAATTATTTCAGACAACTGCAGTGAATTTTGAACCAATTTAAACAAAAATCCCATTTATTTCAGACGATTTGGGAAGTCACTTCAGCCTATTCCTTACTTATGAGAATAATTTAATTCCAATAAGGACTAACTCCTGGTTGTACAATGTCATCAAATCTGGGCTACTGATCAGCTACTTCCAACTTGTAATTGTCCAAAGTAACTTCTGAATCACCAGTTGGAAGTTAGAGCCTTTGAAATCGGTCCAAGTTATCTGGAGGTAATTGTTATGGCAGAGTTGAAAATGTACAATACACAGTGAAGAAACTTTATTTGGAAAGCTAATAAACTGGGCCCAACTGTAATTCTTTGGGTAGAAAGTAGCAAACTGGAGCGAACAGTTTCCTACTTATCCCAATAACTTAAAGACAGGTAGGAACTGCGACTCCACATTCAGGATGATAAATACCATAGATATACACTACCTTCGGCTACCGAAATCCGTGGATGCATGTTTTCTCTTCTTATCAAAGGTCGGAGATGGTGAGCGGCTGTGTCCTCTCTTCCTGTAAGGTGACCGCTCATTACTCCGAGTCCTGTGATAACGGTCGCGTGACCTCGACCTACTGCGTCGACGACCAAGTGACCTTGACCTACTTCGTCTCCGGTCACGTGATCGTGATCTGGATCGACGGTCATGCGACCTTGACCTAAAACCGCTTCCGTTCCTTCCTTTCCTGTCGCTATCCCAGATTTTATCCCATCTGCTCGATTCTCTGGTCGCACCCTCCGTGGCACTCCCAAAATTGCGAAATGGTTTCACATCTCGCTCTTCGGGCTCTTTCTTGATAGCTTTCGAGCCGAAGGGCAGACGTCGATACTCGCTGTCCTGGGAGGCATATGAGGAGTATTCACCTGGTTCTGCAGCAAAAGAGTCGTTACATTAAATAATTTATTGCATGCGGTTATCATAATACGATTGTTTGGATTTTGATACATGCAGCTGCACACATGACGGACAACGATGTCACGTTACACGTACATCTTCTTTCACTCAGCACAGGTATAACACACCACATATTCTCCTTCACAATGATCAAAACACATACCCTCCCCCAACCCTCCTTTCAGCTTCCTCTGAAATTGATGGAACCAATCCTGATCTTCGAGCATTCAAGGTTGATCTCGATAAGCTAAAATTGTCCATTTCACTAATAAATTGTCAACACTTAAAATTGCCTTTGTCAACAATCACCACAAAGTCGTGACTACCTGCTGTGCTGGCTGTTGCAACTTAATACATGTGCCACTCTTCTTGGATCAAATTCATAATCTTTGACTCCATCCTCCAACTACCTGACCATACAGTATGTATCATCTATGTTCCAAGTTAAACTAATGGCTCATATCACTCTCTTGCAACATGTCAGTCTAACAAGTGACTGTAGTACCACCTACATTCCTGGTCACTGGAGGCACCTTTGTTCCTTCAGTTTATCAAAGAAGACAAGGGGTTTGCAGCATAGCATGTATCAGCTGTATACTATACCAGATACTTAAAGATCCCTATTAATGCCATGGTTGTGCATGTGCACTGTCATTTGAAGTTGGCAATCCAAGCAGGCAAGATCCTGGCTATATGAGGTGGATCAAAAGCATAGTGATGTACATTGTACAGTGACTGGTTCACAAATGAATAACTTTGCGAGCAGAATATCTTTTATAGGGGCATTGGCTTCAGCTGATTGATCACATGGTGAAGTTACAAGTCTCAACTCTGGTGTCAACTCTGGTGTCAAAAATTAAAGATGCTCATCCCCCAGTAACTTTATTCTGAGCTATCAGTGTTACTATTTGCATTGTGGGTCTCCATTGAGCATTTAAAAATGCTTCTTTCATCTTTAATTCCACTAGTGACATAGTTCTATTCAAAATCTATTTATGATAATATACCATATATCTTCAGTCACAATAATTAAAGTGTTGATTATTCTTATTATTTTTCTGGGTGACTGCACAACATGAAGTGTAAGATACAACATTCAAAAGTGTTGAATATAAAGCACCTTCACTGATGCTTGGGCACCTCATATTCAACACTTTTGAATGGTATATCCATTACATAGCACAACATTTAACTAACACAACTGACACACATCTCAGATTAAGACACTAAAATAGTATAACAAAATATGTAAAATTAGACACATTAATATTCATCATGACTGATATTAAGCAAAGTTTTGCTTGACTAAATGTATGGCTTTTAAGAAGCATAAATAGTTCTGAATTTTAACCACTTTTGCCATGTAATGTGACATTGATCACATTGATTTGAGCAGTTGATCAGTGAGATGAGCTACTATTTTTAGGTACACACACTTTAACATAATCTCAAGGATATAATTTGATAGATTTGTTCAGTATTAATTTTAAAAAAGTACATTTTTGTAGAATATTAGCAAAACTGAATATTTTACAGATCAAGATATTTAATAGCACATTAGTTGAAAATGAAAGTTTGTTTGTCAAAATGTTTTTACTTTGAGATCAGAGATATTTTCAAGATTACTCATTTTCCAATACATTTAAATGAGGCAGGTTAACCCTTAGGCTGCTGGCCAAAAAATTTCAAGTCTTCCTGTGCCGACTTCCGCTTAAGTAGAAGTGAACTCATCTCACAGACAAGTGCTGCCTTACGCAAAAACAGAATTCATCCTCACTATCTGTGTAATATTTTATTGCAAATATTATTTGTACAGCTTCTCTAGACCATGCTGCCACCTAACTAAGTGAAAATATTACTCTGTGACCTCTGACCCTTTGCTAATTGGCATCTTTCTGGAAAAGTCGACAATGGCATCCTTGTCCATAGGTCATGTGCATTTTTTCTTCCGGTTTTTCAGTTATTGGCATTGCATGTTTCCACGTGCTCATTGAAATTTGTGCACATTTGAAAATGACATAATTAAACCAATTGCAATTAGTGATTACACAATTAAGATGCAGGGTGTTGATCAAGCAGACCAGACGAGCCAGTACTACCAGTACAGCCATAGAACCCTCTCTTGGGCAAAGAAACTCCTGTTCCATATGATAAACATGATGATGCATAATGCATATACACTGAACAGGTAATATGGGAAAAAAACATGGAACATGATTTCATTGAGCATATTGCAAAATATTTGATTGAGACAGGTAAAGGAAGTAGTACTCTCAGAAAGCCAGTGAGAAGGGGGGTCCCCGATCATATTCAAGGTGATGATAATAATCATTTTCAAGAAAAAATACCAGAAGTTTAAGGGAGCAGAAGGAAGCCTAGTAGGCCATGTTTTACATGTTATGGGAGTTGGAAGGGCATAAAGGCAAAACAATTGCCCAAAAAAAGTACAGGAATTTGGTGTGCAGCTTGCAAAAAACCATTGTGTGTAACACCTTATTTTACAATATTTCACAAAAATCCTGATTACAAAACAACTCTACTCAAATTGCATTTTCCAGGCCATATTACAGATTAGAAAATGAACACACCCCAAGTAAACAGTAAGCTAGAGTGTAACTGTATGTATATTTGAAAAAGGACAAATAATTTTTCTGCAGTACCTGAAAATGAAAAGAAAAAGTGTGAGCAGACTTGTGCAGTATGAGTACAAAACAGGAAAATATTTGGACATGTACAGGAAATGAAGTACATTGAGAGACGTTGTAAATACATTCTTGAAAAGTTTGCTGAGATATTCATTTTTGATCAAGGTTTACTTTTCAACTATACTATTTCATTTTATGATGAAAAAAAAAGGTATTTGAAATCATTTGGTCATATGGATTAGATACATCTACTGAGGAAAAACACGTTTCTTGTTTCTGACATAATTGATATAGGTATTATGAGATCTATATAGGAAAAAGACAAAGCAACTGTAATAAGTAAAGATGTAAACAACTGGAACAAATTTAAACCGATTCTGTAATTCCTTGATATAATACATGTAGACTGTATACATGTAGACTATTAATGACCATGATAAATGAGCGGATGTAAACTGTCAAAAGTGTATGAATGTGGGGTAAAAGCAGTGACCAATAAAACCTTTTTTTAGAATGACCTCATGTTCTGTATCTACTTGAGTGGAACCAGGCATCTGGTAAATATAAAATACTGAGTCAACTGATTTGGAACTAGGCACACAAGCATAGAGCACTAATTACATAGGAAGTGTTGCACTGAGTGGGGAGAGCATGCAAATGATCTGTGGCATTTGCAGTAGAATACTTTCGTTCCGGAAAATCAGAACTCGGCGGCCTAAGAGTTAAAATGTGAGTTACTCCTAATTCTGAAGTCAATTCATGGTATTTGTGAACAGCATAAATGTTAATTTATCTCTAAAATGAAACATTTTGCCTTTGTCAATGGGTCCATGTGGCTTAATTTCCATCTTGGCAGGAAAACCTACATTTTTTGTGGCAAATCTCATGTTCCTAGGTCATAAGACCATTATGTGATCACTTCCTGTCAAAATCAGAAAAAAAACCTTTCAAAACATTCCAAATCAGGAGGGTTTGTTTATCATCTGTGCAGTCACTACTAGGTTTTGCTGTTCTGTCTCAGGTAAAGTAAATTGATTTGTTTATTCATTGTTAGAGAACCTATAAAGACATCTATTGCTTCTGTAAAACTGGAAGGTTTGTTGGAAGGTTGTGTGACATCAGGAAAAATGTAGTGAATGGTGAATTCTGTAGAATAATTGTTTTGAAGATACTCTTGTAAAAAGAAGATGAAGCAGTCATGCAAACCAGTTGTCACTGTACTCAAAATGTTTCCTGTTTATTGCAGGGCTTTAGTTGCAAAACAGATTTTAGTTACAGTTTTACGCTGAGGTTTCAACTATGTGAGGAGTGACAGATTCAATAGCAACTTGAAACAGAGAATAAAATCCTTAACAACAACAATCTCTGCCTTTGTAAATTTAGACAAGTCTAGCAAACCCAAAGAATGATTTGCAGAAAACCATTATACTGTTGAGTAGCTACTTGGTAGAGTGGAGCTGGAGATGCACACAATGAGAAAAACTGATTTTAAATCTCTTGCATCAATTTATAGTTGGTTCCAGTTACTTTGAGCTTAAAAAACCAAGTGAAAAAGCTCAAAGTAGACAAAAACCCAGGAAGCCATTTGTAATGCCTGTGATATTGACCATTTTGGAAAAAATTACTCAAGATTGTTAAAAACTCAAAGCAACTGGGCAGCACACAAAATAACTTGAAAGCACATAGTAACATGGTTTCAACAGCTGAGGCAGATGGACATCTCTATGGCACACAATAGGCTATAACTGTACTATTCCTATTGGCATAAAATCAAGTGAACATGAATTATTTAGTTACTAAGATATTTGGCATGAGTTATGAACTTAACACAAATTGTACTAAAGATTTACGGCATTTGGGACCGATTCAGGACACACAACAGTTATTGGCATTGAATTTAGACAATTTAGCAATGGTCATATTGACCACAATGTATTTTGAAGTCCAAACAAACAGTATTCCCTGTCCTGGGATATCCCCCCTGACTACAGGTGTAGGAATTATATGCAATTGGCAGATATAGCTCCCATTGAAATGTGTTAAAAAATAGACAAATGCAATAAATCTGGATTAGAACCACCTTATCCTGTATGTCATGCAAACTAAATTAAACAGGAAAACTCCAGATATTTCTATCAGAACTGAAATTGGATGCTAAGTTCACAAACTGCTGAAATAACCTTAAAAACAACCTAAAATACCCTCAAGGCAGCATGAACCAGAAGCAAAGAGCTAATAGGCCCCAGTGGTCAGGGCTGGTGACATGTCCATATATGAATAGCAAATTTCCAATACCCCAGCAATGCTCCAAATATCTAAAGGAAAATTACCTAAAACCCTGGATAACCTATTTTCACCTAAGGCTCAGTGGATAGATGCATTAGATGATCAGAATCAATGAAGCAAGACAATTTTGCCTAAATTAAAATCCTATTAAGATTTCTATATTACCAATGGTCATGCTGAAAGCCTGCCATTGCATTCTGGAATGGTTATGCAGTTGCTGTGCATATGTCCACATAAGGAAGATCCAGGCACACCAAACTTGAAATTAACTGAAAAGTGAAATCATCTGAGTGATCAAATTGGTGAGGGAATTTGGTCCCCTTTGACCAAAGTAAATGTAGGAATACTACTTACATCACAAAAATCAACATCAATGTGAGAAATAGTTAAACAAGTGAGTAAAGCACTTATTTACTCACTGCTTTTCTTTAAACTTGTTTTGAGGGAACAAAGATAGGCTGAAGGGCCTGCCTCTGCATCTGGCCTGCATACTTAAAAGCATGATTTTTACACATATTACACATACTCTTCATTCCATCATACATGTATATCCAGCATATACAGTGCCTTTGGTTTAATATTGTCTAATAAACTTTGCCTGTATACTATCATCACTGGGTGTTTGAATTTATGACAGATATGAACCTTGTTTACAAGACTGGCAGGCCAGTAGCCAGTGGAGTACTCTTCCAAATACCATATTTGTCTGTTTATTGGTGCATGCCCAAATTGTGGCACACCCCCTTTTATCAATGCATTTACAGACATTTTTGCAATGGTAACATCATTCAATTTGCAGACTTTTTGTGACTAACACATGCCAATTGTTCTAATCTTTTATTACAACTACTGTATATTGAAAAAGTAAGCAATTCTTAAGAACTGCAGGCTGTCATCTTGCTGCAGAGTAATAAATTACTTTAGTTGGATACCATAGCAACAGGTTTATTATTTGCCACTGGCCCAAACATATACTAATGATTTGGTCAGTGGAATAACTTACTTGAGGCTCACCTAAAAAAATAGGTTGATTGCGCATGCGCCAATAAACAGACAAATATGGTATCAGATTTATAGATATGCACTCACAAATACTAGATTTCACCACATGAGGGTGCTGCATGGACACAAAATAGGTCCAGATGGACCTGAGCCCATGCCACATCCTGTTGTGTATTCAGCACATTAAATATGGTAGCTAGGAACAAAATATTTTGACATGAAATCTCTACAGTCCAGTATTTGTATTACATCATAAATCTGTCTATGCATCATTAATAAAGGCAATGATTGTATTAACTATGCTAATTGATCTGGATCTCAGCTTAAAGTATCAGATAATGCAATCTGTTGATTTGCATAGCAACTGGGGAGTTCTTGTTTGAGCTGTGCTACAGAGCAGTGTTCTGAGATTTGTACTGTCTTAACCCCTTCCTTACAAGAGGACTCGCTGGGAGACCCTAGAAAAACATAGTATCATCCTCAGACACATGGCTAATTTGCATATAACCTATTTTACATTTTGTTATGGAACAAAAATGGGGTAACTTGCAACAAAATGTGCTACCCATGGCAACACATTGGGTTGACCCAACACATGTAGATGGCACCAGAGATCATGTTTTTTAGGGCTTTTTTGAATTTACACTTTTCATCAAGGGGTGGGGGTCCCATTTATTGTCCATTGGGAAGCGAACTATGAACTCTGTTTGGATAGAGTAAGATGCATTCTTTCAAGGACACATGGATGAATAGTAAACCACATCAAACTGCCCAATTAAGTGGTATTAGGCATGTTCATGATGGCAATAAAATTTTATTTACAGTTTTTTACCCTGAAATTTGGCAAAAAATTTCCAATAAATTGGCCGTTAATTCAAATCATAACATGAATGAGGCCAACATTAGGTGTTGTATTTGAAGACCTTTCTTTGTGGGTTAGTCTAATATTCAAATGAAAACTGTGTAACAATAAGTGAATTTTTAATGATTTTTTAAATAACAGTACCCAAACATCCACTTTCAGATAGCACAAAAATGGCAAGATCCTCAGTAATGAAGGGGTTAATGTTGACGTAGAATTTGGTGATTTCCTCGACGAAATTTATTCAGCCAGCAACTTGCTTAAAACAAGTGCTACTTTCAAAAATGCACGTATTTGGACAGGAAAACGTGTTGCTCAATTTCGTCAATCTTAGACGCACAACATCCCTCCTTCTTGGACAATAAACCAGATGCATATTCAATGTTTATTCCTGTGGCCTTTTGATATCTAGTTATTTATTGATGCAAATGAATGGTCTTAAAACCTGATATTTCCAATTCACTGAATATATTGCAGTGGCAGAAAATTTCATAAACTTTGACTCCATAGAGTTTTAGACTTTGTTATTATTTTCGTCAATAGTCCAGTGTGAATTTTTGTCTTTTCCGTTCATAGGATTTTCTTCGGCTGATGATTCACCGTGATCTTTTAAAATGATAAATTATTGTTCCTGTACTTCAATTTAAGATTTGTCTCGGCCAATCTAATATCCATGACACATGTTTTCGAATATTATTTGTTTTTGCCATTTCTACTTGTCATGTTCTTACGAGTAACAATAGTACATTGCCGACCAAGGTACTAGAGGTTGCTCCCAATCAGTTTACTTTTCTAATTTGACTCATCACTAAAAGTAGTAACTTTTTGACATAAATATCAGTTATTCTACGAGCAAACAAAACCCTGCGAAAGTGAGTAAATTTGCCTGATATTTAAATTTTCTAACATGTTAACTACAGAATTGAAAAGATTGAATTCACTGCATTGGTTGGTCACTGTATCCATGATTTGATGATGGATTAATGCAATAGATCTGATGACAGTAAGATTAGTGTTAAGTCCGGCGTTAGATCCACATTTTAATCCCATATCAAGTGAAAATATGTCCTCTCCTTGTTTTGACAGGCAACGCATGAATTAAATTTCGCGTAATTGGCAACAAAATGAAACGGCAAAAGTGGCTAATCAGGGTTTTTCAAAATTGTGCTTGAAGTTTTAAGCAAATTTGCCTAAATAGGCAGGCGGATTTATACCATTGCAAACTTAAAAGTTACTAATTTTAGTAACTGATCTAAAAATACTCTTCTGTTTATGCGTTATTGGTGGTAATCTTATTGATAATAGTACAAAATTTATTTTATTCCTTGTGACATCCATAAATTGAGAAAATTGAAGACACCTTTTATATTAATGCCTTTTTGTAAGTTTTCAGAATTCTACAAAATTATTCTACTAACAAATGCACAAGTTAAAGTCAACGGTTTTGATTAGTATTGTTTAATTTTGCAAACATTAACTTGAAATAATTATTCTTACCTTATGAAATGACAATAATGAATATCCAAAGATTTAGAGTCAACTTAATATTGATTAAAATAAAGTTCCCATTGAACGAAAGAATCAGACTCCAAAGTTCCTCGAAATCCTGGCTAAACTGCTTTATCCATTTGAATGTTCTATCCATAAATGTTACAAAAGCTGAATGAAAGCTTTCTCTCTCTTACATGCTAAATTTACGAAATGGCAGCATTTAAAGTTGTGGCGTATATGAAGTTGAAAATTCAAACTGTGATACAAAAGTTTGGCCTATCTCATGCAACACTACGAAATGATTATTAGCCACTTTACTGTGATATTACAGGAATTGAGACATAACAGGAAAATGATAGTTAATTAAATGAAATGTTTGTGAATGGAAATTGACTGAAGTGAGAAAATTTGTTATGTAAACTTGTAAAAGTGTTTAGCCGAAACGCCGCGGGACTACGAACCTTATGCCCGAGATGGTCCGACAGCTGAAACCACTGCAGGTTAAGGACAGTCAATCGTTTAAAATCCCGGATCATACGAGATAGTGAAGTAAAAGAAGCCAATAGCTTCTATGCAAATAGCATGGATGTAATAATTATCATCTTTTTTCAGAAAAAGAGCCATTGTCAAATATTAATTACAAATAGAGGAGAATTCTTTCCACAGCATTGTCTTTCACATGGTGCGTTTAAGAACATTCAATAAAATGTCACTTCTTCTCTAATCCGAGGATGATATGTTTCTTCGCAATTCTTCATTTGGGAACAAAAGGTGCTTTTGGTCAATTGAAAAGACACACATGAAAGTCTATTGTCGCAGTGTGAAATTAATTTCAGGAGCTGACGCCGCTCCATGGTTATTGCCGGTCTATGTATGATTAGCTTTGGAGAAATTGAGTAACTATTCACCCAGACAGATGCTGTTCTTTCAAAAATTATCTACCATTCTGTGATTTTGAGCACAAGAATAAAACGAGTTTTACAACTGTTCAATTGATGCCTATCAACTGCAAGTACGGTTTCTAACGTAATATAACGTATATTATGGCGTAACAATGAAATGACAAAGAAGAAAATTTTCCGTTTTGTCTCTTTCCATTTTGTCTCTTTTTTGATAGTTACCGTATATTGTTTTGTAAGAGCACTAACTATCGAATTTTTATTCGAGAAAATAAAACGTATTTCAAATGAGCACGCAGAAAAAACACTATACCTCTGCATGTGACAAGAACATACCAGTTACCACAATGTTCTCGCATTTACTTTCCATTTGAGAGACCAACGGCTCAAGAAAATCCAATTCATATGGAAACAAGGAAATTTCATACTATGTTCTAAAATGGGAATGATAACATAGTGCGAAATTGTATTCAACATTGATGAAATGTTCCAGCTGTGAATAGGGTTCCGATTCTTGTCTCAATATTGGGTATTTTGATATTTATTGGTTTAATTTAATGGTCTATTTTGGTGCCTGGTATTCAAGACAAATGTTGCCATAGATCAATGGATGTGAATCCGATGGATCCAGAATAATGTGCCGAACTCCAGATTAGAATAAACGAGAGGCACTTAACTTACTATCTTCCTGCATTTGTCACCGTTTATATTCACTCCGATGAATCTGTGATATACTGATATCGCGTGTAACACTGGGTCACTCAGAACAGTACAGTAAAATCTTCATTGGGCACACTAGCCATTGGGAAAACTACTGTCAATCTTCAATCACTAAAGTAATTTCCAAGTAGCATTTTGTACTCCATTGCATGGACCTACTGTCATCCACATACATTATAGCCTGAGAAGTGGGGAGTTCGCCTAATGCAGATTTTACTGTATTCTGATATTTTTACAGGAATAGCTTCTCATTTTTCGTTTTATTTCGTGAACAATAGAATTCATGCCGAGCGTTTTATTCAAACAAAAGGCCAGTGCCAATTAGTCTTCAGCTCTTGAAGTACAGTGGAAATTTTATGGTGTAAAAATTACAACATGCAACTGTATTGTTTGCAAACATTTCACTGAATGTTTAAACATTTTATCCTCTGGTAAAAAAAGAAAAAAACAATCGCTTGATTAAAAAGAATCGTTACTTTAGGAAAGGTACAATTGTCTTTAACCCAAGCGTTTTAAACAGTTAGTCAACACGTTTTCATAAACTTTTCATAAACAGCAGTGCAATTATTTATGCTATTGTGTTAAGGTCGCATTGTGTTATGTTAGTTTATTACTTAACGCCAATAGATTTCATGGAATTGGATGAGTTAAATTTTGAGTGTCGTGTTATTTAAGGTTATGAAAACGTGCCAATTATACTTGTCATTGTTGGTGTTTTAGTCTTATCTCATATTTCTAACGTACCTTTTTTCCTTGCAATACATCCTCTTCATGTACTTTCATATACATGAAAATGGAAACAGACAGAACTACTCTATTAGGAAACGTTGCATCACCTACAAGAAGGCAAAAGCATTGAGTAATGTTTCAGAAACGTAGAATACATACATACATCGGGGAAAAGTAATTCTTTGGGCCTGTGGGACTCTGCATTAAAATGTAGACTTGAAAGTGAGTGGGAAGCGAAGAAAGTTTTACTTTGGAAAGGTTCGTGACATTTTACTGAAGGATTTTCTTGTATTGGAAAAAGTTGGTAATCAATAGCAAAGAATAAGGGAATAGGGGAATACTGGTTTTGGTTTGTGTATGTATCCCATGAAGCATGTTCTATGAGGTGAGGGGCTAGAATATCGCTTCGCTACAAAACAATCATCATTTGAAGAAGCTTAACATTTGTAACTAAATTAGCTAACGATCAAGATTCATATTGCAAGAGCTCAAAGCTCAAAATTATGTGAAATAAAAGGCTGACCTACAAAAGATAACTAAATAGATTAATAGTGCAGGGCCACATTTATGTATAAAAAAAGTGAATGGTAGCTGAATACTCTAAATGGCAGCTGTTTGATCGCTCTTGATCTCTCATGCAAGGTAAGTGTAGAGTTAAGCAGCTGCCCTAATTTTAGAGTGACTGCATGTGTGCGGCACAATATCCTTGACTTTAAAACCCAGCGGCAGAGTAATCCCAAAGTCCAAAACAGGAGTACCAATGACCCAACAAGATAAAATATTTATTTTCATAACCTGTACGGATATTAGTTACAACATGAATCAGCGCCTACACTTGACTTCGTTCATGACATAGAATTCCATGCTGTATCATTCACTCAAACAAAAACATCTATTGTTCCCAAAATGAAGAGCCATGACATTTCTTCCTCTGACGCCATTTCCGGAATTTTTGGTCTTTTTGGTCAAGTGAAAGAAATGGCACGGTTATCAATTGTGACGAAATAAAATCTGCATGCTGAACCAATATCTGTACAGGTCTATGAAAATGTTTTTTGTTGGGCCACTGGTTCTCCCGTTTTAGACTTTAGATGACTTTGCCGCTGAGTTTTTAAAGCTAAGTATGTTGTGTCATATACAGTGAAACTTGTCTTGGGCGAACCTTTTTTGGGCGAACTGAAAGCAATTGACGGACTATTTTCTGATCACCAAATCCATTGTTGGTATTAATTTTTTTATCTTGGACGAAAACACTTAATCACGAACCTTTCCCTTGCACGGTGGGTCTATCGCCCAAAACAGGATCTGATCACTCCACCAGGATCTGATTCCACGCGGGGCGATATTCCCGCACCCACGAGGTGGATACGGCGGTGGCGGATGACGGTTTTCGCGATGTAGCGGAAGGAGACAGAGTGATGGAGCGGGCAGGCAGCCACTTCATGGCTGCGGAGATCCGAACCGACAGGCGAGAGGCCATCGTGCGCCGGTTACCGGTAACCCTCCGAGCACAGGGGCGCCGCCCGGGGCGTAATCAAGGACGACACTATCTTTATGTTATCACAATAGTGTACACTTCTTTAGCACGTCTTCATAAACTAAACGCGCGCTAATTTTGGTGCGTTTCGCGTGCTCTGAGTTTTCCGCGAGTTTTGGCTTCATTGGTTTAACATTACATCGTTTCCGTCAGATCGTTAAAGGTGCGTTATGAAGACGCGTTGCTTGTGTTATGTTATTGAAAAAATTACCATTGACGATGTGAAATTAATACTAATCAATGTCAATCAATGAAATCAATTATTCAAAATCAAATGAGCAGTGTTTTTCTGATTACCAATAATTCGTTTACTAGTTCTAAAAGCTTTAATTGTCAAAATATTTTTCAGACACATAATTAATTCAAAAGGCTGAAACGTGCTCGATTGCGATTGTTTCTTGGTGAGCCTTGACTGTTGTGCGTAAGGGCACGGGCGCTCGTGTTGATCTCCGCTCTCTGATGCAATTTCACGCCGCCATGAGTCCGCTATCCGTGGGTATTAGCTGGGAAAATGGAAGGCAGAAACGGGAAGCAAATGTCAAAGAACCGAGTACATCCACCGTGAAAATAAATTAAGGTGAATGCGATCCAGGCAGAAACAAGTGCGGCCATGCATATTATTGAGAATGCTAGGGCTATCAATCACCGTCGCCATAACGCTTCGTGTACTCTTGTCGCCATTTTCTTTACGCCATACCCGTTGCAACTTGAATATGGCACGTGGATGGACTCCATCAATTAGCCCGAGTAGTCTATTAACTTACTCAGGCAAGCACTCAGATGTCGTAAAATCCCCAGTCAAGCGCAGTGAACGACAGTTTAAACCGAATGTGATGCTTCCTCAAAATGGCGGATTGTTTTGTATCGTCATCATGATGATGTTCATCAAACTGCTTTTAATTTCTGATCTAAATCTTGTGAATGATAATAAAACCTTAACAACCCGTCAAGTGCCTTGATTGGGTGCCATGGAAACCAATATCTTAGTAACAGAAAAGTAAAGCACAAATGGTAAAGCTCCAATCTGGGAAAATAATTTTCTGTTACAACCAAATTTGGACACTTGTCTTTTGAAACCTTTGGAATAAATAAGCACAATATAAAATGACACTACAAAGTGTAGTGTATATTTATTGCCCGTCAAGTGCTGCCACAATTGTTGAGCGGCAGAAAATTCCATAAATTTAGCTATGAAATCGCGTTTTGTTACACACCTTGTACCCTACTGTCTTGTTGTAAGAATTTCATATGAAATCTGGCCAGAGTTATTGAGAGGAACATCAAGCTCTGCATGTGACACGGGGTGAACTGGATAGGCGACTTTGCACTGGCCCTACGGTTTAAAACTATTACGGGAATTTCATGTTCTGACCTAATTATAAACGGTTCCATACTAAAGGCATCGTAACGTGATCAAGACACTGAACATATCAATTTACATTCAGAACTTAATTAAGGCCCAACTATAAATGGTGTTAAAACGAATGCCCTGTGTAGGGATATTTGTGTCTTAAAAAACATGGATAAATTATGCAAGATATGAGCGGAAAAAGGTAACGCAAGCCCCCGAAAGAAAAATCCTTGATGCAACAATGGAAGAATTATTCTTAAGAAATAAAATAAGCGGAAATATAATATATCAGTTTTGGTTGTCGCTGAATTCATTGGCAACACTTAGTGTACTCTACTGGAATTTGGCGAGGTGCAAATTTCCACAATTAGTGCCTCATGAGTAGTCTATTGCTAACATCTACAGCTCGCAGTGGACATGTTCCCTCTTCAGACACGCTCGGTAAGGATTGGAAATTATCCAGATCTTCAATGCTTTTTGGTCACAGTTAAATGTTGGTAAACACTGACCAGTCCCAGACTGTACACTATTGGATTTTAGACATTTTACCTCGAATAGAGTATACCCAATGTAAATAAACAAAGTTACCAGGGAAATTATGTTTTTAGTTGAGACAGGTCTAACACAGCAGAATGTGCTAAACAGACGCACGGTGCCCGCGTTGTAACTGCACGGCCGCCGGGCAGCGCGGGTAACACGACACGGAGCGTTAATACGACGTTAATACAACCTGTCCTTCTGTTCACTGACTTACATAGGACTCTTAGAGGGGCATAAGAAACACTTTATATAAAATTTGAACGTTGTGATTTACGCAAAGGTTTGTCGAGTGACTATTCAGACAATGAATAAAATTGGTCACGGTTAATAACCATTCTATTTAGCGAACTTTGAAGCAAACTTTAAGAAACTGTTCCAAATGATATATTTCATGGTGTGGTGTAAATGGGAAAACAAGCAGATTCTGTACAGGATGAAATTGGCTCACAAAATGTATATGTCTAGAGGTGACTTTTGTTAGCGTAACATCCTGCCCTCTTTCCCGCCGAATAACCAAGCGAAGTCTCCCATCAATCTAGGGACCTACGGCTGGCCTATTCTGTTTATCTGTAGTCTTGTAACTGCAGCAGTATAAAGGTCAACCCAGCCAGTAAGCAGCCAGTCCTGCCGGGAACACACAACCACGCACATGTACATATGTTCAGCACTCAATAAAACAGTCTAAGGCAATTCCACTCGTGTCTTATTATTTCACCCTTAGACATTTTATAACGCTATGTTACAGACCGGTTAATGTTCAATAAACTGTCTAGTCTTTATCATACTTTTTTACTCCTTTTCAAGCTATGTTTAAGTATATACATTTGGTGCTTTTGTACTGCAATATACCAAAAAGGTGCATCTCTAACACAGATGAAAAGAAGGGTCGGACAAGGTTTTTTCCTAAATCCCGTAAGATTTCCATCTCTGCTAACATTAGCGCTAATGGAACGACCAGATTCTGGGTCACTTCGTCAGTATGTGACAGCGGTTTTATGCGAAATAACACAAATGTTTGTGTAACTGTTCGCTCCATCGCTTATTGTGTGTGGTTCAGTGTCAGGCCTCGACCTTTACGTCTGTCTTTCCGCCAAAACGGCCAAAATTTTTAAATTCTCAAGTCCTGAACCACTCAAGTTTTATCGAATTTCATTTGAAACACCTGAGCAATAGTTTTAGATCAATATTTAGGTCAAGCTCCAGAAGAGAATGATCCAGGTGTCAATGTACTGATAGCTGTTTGTGGTGGCGGATGGTTGTCGCAAAATAAAAATTAACATCTTTGGCTGATACTTTTATCGGCAGAATTTATTTTCGTAGATGAGCCTGTAAGAATGCTGTTGTGTCCGTAAACGGGGTCTCGTAAACAACGTTCTAACATCATCCCGCAGACCCGATAATAAACAAGTCAATGAACCCCGCTGTGTAGACTTTTTTTTTACTTGTTTGGATTACATTTCCCACCGCACTTTGAAATCGGAATTTTAAAAATAAACCCAAACAAGCTGATATGGCGACTGAAATAGGTTGGTCACGCCAAAATATCGAGGAAAAAATCAAGATTTAATTGATATTTATGAATAGTTTATGAATAATTTAGGCCAAATTTAATTCTTTTATGTTGTTTTCCAATCGCCACATATTGGACACCCTGCCAGCGTAATGCAGTGCAAACGATTTTTAAAGGGTCTTGATACTTGCGACCAAGCCGCCACCATAAGAACATCTTCAATCTCTCCACTTTTAGTGCGGAAAATGTTGCAGTTGTTCATTTCTATTCTTTTCTTTTTCATTCTTTACCCTGAATAGGACAAGCAAAACGTGTTGATACAGGGTTTGGAATGACTACAGTAGAACCTGTCTTAAGCGACACTGAACTTTTCCTTCCCGAAGGTGTCATAAAAGGCAGGGTGTCCCCTTAGGGTCATTACTGCCAGCGCTGCGGCAGCAGTAATGTTTTCAGTCGTGTCTCGTCCCACTTGCCGACCTTTTATGTTGTCTGTCTGTCTGGGTTCTAACTTTTGAATGCTTAAACCTAATAATTTGATTTTTTGCTACATTTTTTTGATTTTTGATACATAATTGGAATATCTAGGGCAAGTTCGAATTTCAAGGTTATTGTGACAAGTTCAAGGTCACAAGAGTGAAAAAATAAATTTTAATCTTTCTTCAAAAGCTTTTTACTGACTTGAGATAGGATCTTCAATTTGTGTATGCAGGTAGATGAACACCAGGTCTTTGATGGTATGGCTTATAAGGGCTTGAACTATGGAATGTCATGGTCAAAATTAACATTTTCTGATTTATTTTTTTCTAGCCTTCACTTCTAAACTGCACCACATGGAGAGCTGAATTTTAAACATGTGGTAGTTTATCTTAAGGTATAATCAATATCTGAGTACCAAGTATACAAGGTCAAGATCATGAGAGCAACAATGATTTTCAAACATTTGCATGTATTATGAAACGACATCATGTTACAAAATATATTTTGAGCATGAAAAAAACTGAGCATGTAATGTATTCTATGATTTGAGTATTTTCTTCATAATCTGTAAAATATGCTTGAAAGAAACAAAAATAACTTTTTTCCCTGAAATGGCTACTGATTTAAGATGGAATGTTGCAGAAACTTTATTTTCTACAGATTGATAGCTATTTATGCTATGTAGTTCATCACTGAGTACCAAGGTTATTTGGTCAAGTTTAAGGTCACAGCAATGAAAAATGTGCAATTTTTGATTGGTGTCTGCCAATATCACATCTTACAATGCTTGTGACAAGTAGATGGGGTCAAAGTAAAAAATAAGTCAAGGTCATTTGAAGTCAAATCTCTATTTGTCTCATAATTTTCCATGTTTTAACATTTATGGCATTTTAATGTCTACATTGCAAAGTGGGCAGCGGGCCTTCGACTGAAAGGCATTCTTGTTTAAACTAGTTTTAACAGCTAAAATACTAAGGAAAAAGTGTCGTAAAAGGCAGGATGTCGCCCAAGACAGGTGTCACTCAAGGCAGGTTCTACTGTACTTCGCAAAGAAATTCTATACGCTCACAGTCAGCACATTCCGTCCACCCTCACTCTCTAATTTTATGCTTGTACAGATTTCACAAGGTTTAAACTTTCTTCTAGAAGAGCGAAAAATTAACTACATACATCATTTGTGATAAATTCCTACATAAAACGGAAAATGATTATCCACCCTTGTTTATTTATACATGTAGTTAGATGAGAGGAGTTAAAAAAACACACACACACAAAAAGAAGGAACACAAGAGTGCAACCGAGTCATTCATTGCTGATTTATCTTTCACTATCGGAAAAAGTAAGACGAATTACCCGATGGCGGCAAATATGTAGTGAAAGCAAAAAGAAGCACGAGTTTGTTTTCTCATTAGGCCTTTTTTTTTTTAATCCTTTGGATCACATTGCACTTTCAGGATTTTCAAAGTGCGGCGATCGGGAAAAAAAAAAATTGAA